>QVNW01001353.1:0-15532 GCA_014825475.1 Pseudomyrmex flavicornis | reverse complement strand
AAAAATATACATAATAAAAATATACATAATAAAAATATACATAATAAAAATATACATAATAACAAATATGTTAGAAAACATATTTATATCACTAAATTGTGATAAAATTTGATCTCTTTGGATTATGCGTGAAGAATCCAAAACAAAAAAGTAAACAACAATTATTGAGTTAAATTGATGAAATTTCTTATTTCTTAATGTAGTCGCCTTTTATCTCAATATATTTTTTTCGACTACTTTTTGAAACTACTTATCACTTTGTAGAACGATTTCTCGAGTTCTTCAGAATAGTTATTTGCGACATCAATAAGTTCATTGGTTGCTCGAAAAGAGTTCTTTCTATTGAGCTAGTTTTTTAGATTTAGATTTAAATAGAAAAAATCGCATAGAATCATATTTGGAAAATAAGGCGGATGAGCAAAGCTTCACTTATATATAAATTTTGCCATTGTAACAGTTGAAATGTGAGCTATATTTTCAAAAATTACTGAGAGTCTACACAATCTGTCACACAAATATTACATAATGCAATAATGAGCTACCTTTAGCATATGTTCTTTTGAAAAGTGCAATTTGATAACAGCAATATGATATTCATGTCGCTGTCTATGTGTTGTTTCGGATATCATATCAATCACTTCCATAAATATATATTAGAAAAGTTTTTACACCATATTGTTGATTCAAATTTCTAATACTTTTTTCTAAGGATTTATAATATTTTGTAAAGTGAACTTCAAACTTTTGAGAAATAAGATGATAAGAATCCGATATTGTAATGTGCGTTACTATGTTAGCACCGATTCATCGAATTATCTTTTGTCTCTACTTTTATTGTATAACATATTGTTTGCAATAATATGCATGTAAATATAAATGTACAGTTTAACTTTCCTGTTGTCATCATTTCGTTTTGTCACAAACTTCCAAACTATCAGTATTCTTTTGTTTGTTATTTTTTTTCTCTACTCTGTTACTGCGCACATTACTGCGCACTTGCCATGTGCTGATGAACCATATACGTCTTTACTTCTGCGCAAGTTATAATAATTTGTTACATAATTTTGTTACATTAATTTTATCACATTTTTTTGCATTAACATAGATAAACATTTGATCATTTATATCTTAATGAAAAATCCGTTTTGGTTCAGTTTCAATATTTGTTTATAACTTTGTAATAAAATGTTTCTAGCCAAACTTTATATAACATTTTTCTAATAAATTTATAAAACTGAAAATGTTTAATTATCAATGGTAGAATGCTTGGTTTGCATCTTATATATGTAAAATATCCAATTTATTCTTTTATAAAATTTAAAACTTCCATTGCAAATCTCCATATATATAAATTTACACATTTAAAAAATATCTATTTGCATATATGACATATTGGCTTGTATCAATCTTAAGACCAATGAGGTAAATTGGGTTTTTATTTCCACTTGTAGAATATGCGCTCGAAGTTTAACAGCAGACATCTTATAGGGTAAACCCGAGTAAGATGGCCATAGTTTTCTTTAAATGCAAAAAACAAACTTTTATTTTTCTTATTTTTTAATATTGTTTTTTCACTTTACTGAAGTTTAAAGTAATAATAACTATCGAAATTACAGAGAAAACTCTTATCAGAAATTTAATATTACATAAAATATTAAAATGTATGCATTGGCCATCTTGCCCAACTTTTAGGGAAAAGATGGCCATGGTATTAAGGGACAGTACATAGCAGCCATACATGTTTTTTTTATAAAAGATATAAGTAAAACTTATAATTATGTAATTAATTATATATTTAGTAAGTATATGTTAAATACAATATATTTATTGTACGTAAAAGGTTATTACATATTGTTGTTAATGTTTTTATGCACATTATTTTTTTAATGAAACGCAACGATGAGATAACTTTAAATTATAGAAACAATTAGCAAAAAAAAATTTTATTTTGATGATTAAATATATTATAGATACAGTCATAAAAAAACTATATAATATATATAACTTTTTTATATATAACTTTTCATATAATTTTATTGTATATAACTTTTTATAATTATTAATAAATAATAATATTAAAAATAAAAATTCTTTTAAATAAAAAAAAACAAAGATTTTTATAATAAAAAAAAACAATGTGTTAAGTAACTCTAAGTAGATTTTGATATGACTTCTCCACACATTTGACAAACATCAACAAATGATGTATACGTTTCATGTAGCCAACGCTTGCAACGAATGCATTGGATCCAATCTACTTTTTTCATTGTGAGATCATAATTTTCCTCACATTCAACACATATATTTGATAAATTACTATCAGAAACATGTAATTTAATTTTTTGTTTTGTAGAACAACTACTGCTTGGAAAAACTTCAGTACAAACTAGCTCTCTTTGAGTTTGCTTAATTAGGTTTTTAGTAGTTTTTTTAACAGCTTTTTCGGGCGCAGTTTTTAATTTCAATTTTTTAATATTTTCAGAAGACGTTAAATTAACAGTCTGCTCATTTCGACGTTTTAACTTGAAATCTTTTGTTACAGATGGTACTGGAGAAATTTCATTTAAAATTTTTGTAGTAGAGACAATAACAGCTTGTACGTTTTGGCCAGTAATATCAACAATATTAATATCTTTTATACTGTGTAACTATAGAATTAGTCGTGTTAACCTCAACTTCATTGCACTTATTTTTCAAGGGAACCGTAAATTCTTTTGTTTGTTGTTTGTCTTGACTTGTTGATATATTATCGTCATAATTATCAAAATGTATATATCAGATGCATGAATTGCCCGATATCGCAACGCGTTATCAGACAATTGAACGACAAGATTCTAACCTTGTAATTACGCACGTCATAACCTCAACATTTCCGAAGTAAATATCGCGATAAATTATAACAAAATAAAAAATTATAAGTAATACTTACTTTAATTGCACATGAGTTACATATGAGAATACAGAAAACATAGTGATAGAGCGCGTAGTGACGTAGTGCATTCGTGTGCTGCGATTCTCTGCGTTGTGCACATGCGTCGTGCACAAAGATTGTGGCCAACTTACCATGACAAAAATGGGCCATCTTTTCCGAAATGTGAGGAAAAGATGACTACAGTATTTATAAATAAATAATGAAAATGAAAATACAAATTATTGGTTATATCACAATTTATGTACCTTTATTATGTATGTGATATTGATTATAGCAGCTTAACTGTAATTTATTCGACGTTATAGCAACTTTTAGTGGACATATGCAAAACTTTGCAGGCAATCGAAAGTAAAAATATATAACTTTCACAATATTGTTATTTTAAATAGTGTATGCACATAAACTACTGTAAATACTGATTATCTTTAAGAATTGCTACAAAAATGCACTATTAAACAATTATTGGTAAAATTACAGCCTATGGCCATCTTTTCCGTATGGCCATAATACCCTCATTTATCCTATGTTAATATTTTTATTTCAATATTTGTTTTAAATTTCTTTGAGAATTACTATAAGCTGTGGAAGAAGTTGCGTGTAATTTTATAAAAGTTACACGCAACGTTTAACAAAACTTACTAAACACTTAATAGTTACAGTACATTAATATTTGCAGTATCGCATTAGAAAACAAAAGAAAAGAGCATGAACAGAAAAGAAAAGTTGTAAGATAATACTTTATCTCTTTCGTTGATACTAACAATAAGAAAGTACGTATAAGTTGAGTTCGATTTACGCAGCTTCTAGATAACTTTTTCTATGCTTCTGTTTTCTTTTATCACAAACCTAAGAATCAACAAGAAACGCAGTAAAAAAATCAAAAATGTTTCTGAAATATGTGTTACAAACTTTTTCTTAATGAGAACTTTTTAAGTCTTCAAAGTTTAAGTATTGCCGGCATTGGAAATATCCAAAATATATTGTAGATATAACACAATCGGATTTACACTCGATTGAGGTGTATTCAGTGTTTCGGAAACATTTTGTCACATCGGCTATAAAAGTATATCATTAAACACTGTAAGTTTCCAATTAAGAAAATTATAGGAACCATAGCGTGACATTGAGACTTTTCCTAGAGAACCATACTATTAGTTTTATATTCTCTAAAGTTTAAAAACAAATTAAAACAAATAAATAAATCTAAACAGAAGAAAGGGGCTTAAATACAAATAATGATGGTAAAAAAAAAAATTATTTTATTTTTAACGTTTAATCCAGGATTGAATCATCTTCAGAAAAAGCTTCAAAATCTTTTTCTAAAACTCAAAATTTGATTATGTTACTAGAATTGAACAAGTTTTTTTGTGATCGTACACCAATTTCATATACAAAGTGACAAGAGGCACGAATGTGCTTCGCACCAAGTTACGCGCAACAAAGTGTGCGTACGCGGCGCGAGGCTCCCGTGCCTCATTTACGCGAGTGCGAATGACACTGTTGAGATTTTCAGATCTCAACAACGGCTGAACCGATTAAGTTAGGCTTTTTCGAAAGCTGAGGTTTAAGTACATTAGAAAACGGTTAAGTACATTAGAAAATTTTTTTTTCTATGCCTTATCAATAGAAATATATTAATGACAAATATATATATATATATATTATGCGATATATTATTTAAAATTTGATTTTAACTACATTCAGACAGATTACGAAACGTCCATGTCGTTGTCAGACAGACGCGTACTGACGCGTGAATATGCAAATTTAGCCACCAGACTTCTTAATGGTAGAATGTGAGTCTTATCTTGTCGTCATCATGTGCGACACTTTTCTACAAATATTTTTGCTCACGTACAGCCGATCACATAATCGTCGATCACGTGCCGTCACTGTCATTTAAAGTCGCGGAAAGATTGTAATATTTCTTGATAAGGTATAGTTAGACGAGTAACAGCAGCAACAATGTCGCTTCTCGCATAACGTATTTAAATCTTAACACGCGAAGTTGTCAGATTGTTCGATGTAAAGCGTGGACAGTCGCTATTAAATAAAAGTTTACCGCATTAGTAAAAAGAAGTAAAATTGTTTAAATAGGTGTAAGTACTAGGTTTTGATAAGTTTTGAGCATAATAAATCTATTTATTTATTTCTACACTAATGACATGTTGATAAAATAAAGTCTGAAGTATTTGTACGACATGTAAGAATCAAGTTCTGAGAATACTTTTCTGTAGCGTAAAATTAAATTTTTGAATAAGATGTCGCGCGATAACTACCTTAATAAAAAAAACGTTTTAAAAGTATTGTCAAATATTGAAGATAATAATTCTAGAACAGCTGGACTTTCGAAAACAATTATTATTAAAATCGGACCAAAAGTTATGATAAGACGTAATACTAGTACAGACGTAATACTTGTACAATTGATACATAGACACATAAGTATAGACTAGAAATTGCGAAGTATTTACTTTACGACGCACAGTGGGACCCCTTGCGCCAAACGCGGTAAGAAACATATGATTGAAATTATATATTTATATACCTTATTTTTTTTTTTTTATACATTTCGAATATGTATTGTTTATACACTTCGAATATGTATCAAATATTCTAATTCTTTTTTCTCTTTCTTAATACAATTCCATCAATAAAATTGCTCTTTTTTACGTGCTCGCGCGTTTTTTATTTAACTTTCTTTTTGTAAATATTACATCTATAGAATTCACTTCTAGAGCATTTATAATCCACGTAATCTTTAGACCGCCGGTATTTTTTCATTAAAAATATGGTATTTTTTCTAGAATATTTGTATGAAAAATCAGTTTATTATGTTGTGTAGAGTGCCTTAGGTTTCACCTGGCTCCTTTCGATGCTAGGCCGGCGAGGAACGGTAATGAAAATTATAAAATTATAAAATTTTGAAAAATAGTGTTTTTAAAAGTGTTTTTAAGTTTTTTATATCGCTGATTACATTTATTGAATTTGAATTGCAAAAATCTTTCGTAAATATACAGAATAGAGGAGCCTTCTCCGATCGCCTTCTCGTTCTCATGTATTGTAAATATGATCTTCTTGAGTACGTTTCTAAAAGTTTTAGCCGTCGCTCATTGTTTATAAAAAAGTTATAAACAACAAAAGTTGATGCCTTTTTCATAATGAGTGCAATGTATCCACTAAATTGAATGTGAGATGTACTTATATAAAAATATATGTGTTACACACAAACATTTATGTGTATGCGTGGAAACAGTGTGTTCCGCCCCTCTGCGAGAGGACTCTACTATCCAAAAATTAGACTACATAGGTTTGGATTAGACCTCGTTTTACGTGAGAAATGCATGCGTGGACGCAGTGCAACTTTCCACGCAAAACAAGGTTTACCCCAAACCTATGTGTCTAGTTTTTGGATAGTGGAACTCCCCCGCAGGGGGAGGCGGAGCACACTGTTTCCACGCATACACTTTCATTGATTTATTTCATGTCGCTTCATGTCGATAGTATGTACGTCGTTTCTAGCGACATGTAATCGGAAGTTGTTTCCTATTTTTCCTTAAGGGGGGAGTAAAAGGAGCGTAACCCCCTCTTGCCTACACGCTTACAACACGAACAAAATGCACATAATGTCAGAAAATAAAAAATTTATTTATGAAACTTTTTTTGTTTATAACTTTTTTATAAACAATGAGCGACGGCTAAAACTTTTAGAAACGTACTCAAGAAGATCATATTTACAATATATAACAAGAAGCCGATCGGAGAGGACTCCCCTATTCTGTATATTTACCGCTTATTCATGATGTGTTTGTTGAACTAGGCAGTTGTGTCGGTTGCTATTATTGTGTGTGACGGACGGGAAGAAGTCGATTTTTAGTCTAACAACTATTGTTAAGTTTAGTAAATTATTTGCTTTTTGACTTAATTTCATTAATTGATTAGCACTTTAGTCTAAAAATTACTGACGTACATTTTAATTATTTCCATTCTTTTTTGTTGCTTTTAACTGTTCACCTTCTTTTTTAATTTAATTTTTATCTCCTTTTTGACTCATTCTAATTTTTTATTATAATTCTCACAATTTAAGAATCATCAGTGACAGAGATGACTAGGTTTAGCTACTCTCGGTTAAACGATGTTATTGACTTGACTTCTTTGTGTTGTTGACATGTGATGACAGTTTCCGATACAAGCTGTTTCAAGGTGTGTATACAGCGTTTCTATATATGATTTTTCTTTTCTTTCTATTCGATATTATAAATATTTAATTGAATTATTGTATTTAATTTATAGTTGGCTGATGATGATCGCAATAAAGCCGATCGAAACGTCCCATACTCAAGTTTTTTGAAAAACTTTTTCTGTTACTTTCATTCGTGGAACCTCAGCTCTGTGGTCTGTTTAAGCATTGTTTTAGTTACACTTTAAGCTGAATTTCTTTTTCAAATTCAATTTTTTTTAAAATTTTTAAAATAGATTTTTTTGACCACTATAAGCTTTACACAGAACATTTTACATTTTTGCGTATCTATCAATTTAATTACTTAAGTAAATATATTTATATATTGTATATTTTGTTAAAATTTAGATATATAATCAAATATATTATATTCAGATATATTATCGAAAGATTATCAAAAAACCCATACGAGACAAAAATTTGCAGAAGACCTTAATCCATTAGATATTGTATGAAGCTATGGATGTCTAATAGATATCTAATGAAAATTTTATTCTGCGTGGGAATAAATGTTTCTTTCTATAAAATTCTAATTTATTAGAATTTCTTACTAACATAAGAAATACAGTTAATAAAATTTTTCTTCAGATAGATTTATAAAATAATGTCGTTATAATTACATAAAGAGTTATTGTAATAATATAAAAAATATATTATTTAGACAATTATTTTATACTTTCTTGTTTTATATTGTTTTCCAACAATGTAACAACGTACAAAGTTTTACTTAATGTTACTTTTTGATATCACTTCTTTTATAAAGTATGTTTTGTAGAGAGTTTTTTGTAGTATACAGTAATATTTAGTATATAATTATTTTAAGTAATTTAGTGTAGTATATCCTTATAAAAAAGAACTATTGCCGATTATATGTAAATATTACTGGCAATCACATAAGAATATTATTAAATATTACAGGAAGTATTATTGAATATCATAGGAAATATTATTAGATATGACAGAAAATATTTTATAGGGTATCACTGAAAATATTACTAGTAATTATACAGAATGCTGCAATATATTATTTCCTAAATATTACTGCCAGTAATATGAAAAGCCTCTGTAATATTTCAGTTGCAAAACAGCAACCCAACAATTTTGGCAATTATTTCCTGTAAATATCTTTTAAAATTAACTGGAAATCATTACTAAAATATTGTTTGCCTTATCTGTAACCACTGAAATTATTCCAGAAAGCCTCTTCTATATATAAGACGTTCATATATTATATATTATATATTAACACGTTTGCTACTGCGGAAAAATCGACTCCACAGCTTAAGCTTTTCTTGCAAAACTTCCACAATGTGTCATAAATTTTCACTTATATACATATAAAATAAACTAAATAACCCTTACAAGAAAGAATTACTGCCGATTACATATAAATAAAGTCAGTAATATAAATATTACTGACAATCATACAAGACTATTATTAAGTATTGCAGAAATCACTGAGAATATTACTGGCAATTACACAAAATGTCAATAATTCTTTTGTACCACTGCCGTTATATTACTGCCAGTAGTTCTTTTCGTAAAGGTAGCAATAACCGGAAAGTTCTGTGCTGTATGGGATATAAATGCTTCGAAGAGTTTCCATCACAGAAAAAGAGTTTGGATAGCAAAGAAACAATATGTTGAACTTACTATATTTAAAAAATATTTAATGTAAAAAACGTGGCTGCACCGAAAAGTGCAGACGTGTCCTAATCGCGCGCGTAAGCCATTTGCGATTTAGTTTATATTCACATACATATGTCGACTACAAAAAACTATCCAATTAGCATTGCATTATACTACAGATTGTGTTTACGTGTGTATAAAAAACTAAAATATTTATCATTTAAACAATTAAACAATTAATGAACTAAGGCTCTTGAAACTTAACCAGTTACGAAATATATTAACAATACACGGTCATACGAGCCGATCGCAGGATGTTGTGCGGAAATACGCATTATATATTTATCATTTATTTAAATACTATAATATTTTGAATATCATATTAAAAAAGGTTAGAAATCCTACATAGTACGTAATATTACGGAAATATCACAGTACTATTGCAATATACCAGTAATATTAGATATTATAATACAATATTACCGATATATTATCGATAATATTATCGATATATTACATTTATATATAATATTGAAATATTACGGTAATATTGTATTGTATCCCAAGTAGCAAGATTATATCAAATATGTTTTTATTATTATGTCTTATAAATGTTAAACATGTCATTTAAAGTTCATTTACTATTTGGCACGTTGCATACATTGTATTGTATCTTACATATATACCTATAGGCTGCGTTCGGGGAGCATACTATCTGTGCTATTGCATCATTCTATTTTTATCGCTCATTAGATGAAAAACAAAAATAGAATGATGCAATAGCGCAAATAGCGCGCTACACAAACGCAACCATAAATATGACACATAATTTTTGCTACGTGCATTGTTGCAAGAATCCTACAACTTTTGTTTGAAACATAAACGCTTTGTTTTCAAAATGTTTTATATCAACAAAAAGCACTTTGTGTGTATTTTTACTTTACATTATTATAATAACAATAATACATATAAATGTGTACATATTTTCATGAATTAACAAAATTATCATAAATCAACAAAAATTATATTCGCGTTGTATAAATGTACTCTAAATTATACTTAATAATAATAAGATAACTATTTTTATCCATTGTTGTAGGTACTTTTATCCATGGTTGTACTGCAATAGTTTTAATAAAATACTAATTCAAATAAATAATAAATAAAATGTGTAAACTTGAGAATAAGTAGATACAAATAAGTACATTGTAGTAAGAAACAACTAGTCTCGCGGACTGAGTGCAAGGGCTGTGACTATGAAGTCTCGAGTTCAAATCCCACCATTATTCTAGGATTTTTTCCGGGCCCGGTATCTTTCATTGAGTTAATCAGTTGATCGGCGAATTGAATTAGGCCTTCAAAGATTAAGTTCGAGTGTAATTTTGAATTAATCTCTCTTCTACAAAGCGTGCCATGGTTTTGATATATTATCGGAATATTATTGTGATACATTTCGGCGGACATTTTAATATTACTGTGATATTACAGTAATATTTCTACTATATTAGAGTGTAATATTGCAATGGAAAAACAATATTGTGATATTACAACAAATATTACAACAATACTGTGATATTACAGTAATGTTATGTGCTATGTAGGATATAATACTTGTTAATAATATTTGATTGATTGTATGTGTGTGCTCATTATTTGTAATATTTAGTTTTCAATAGGATAAATGTATTACTGCGGAATTTTTTTCTATAACGTTACGTGAATGTTACATGTAACGAACACGTTATTACTTGTTACTTTCATTACGGCAATGTTACATTTATGTATCTGTGTTTGCTGGGACTAAACTTAAGGCGATCTTAAAAATAAATACGGCCTATAATGTGAACTACACCGCGAAACGGAATCAGTATTCTGCAGAAACACACTGATGGTATGTTCCGTTTCATGCATATCCACGCATGATCCATAGTATGCTTTACATATACTATAGAAAATGCGCGCATATGCATGAAACGAAACACACTCTGAATGATCCATGGTAATACGCGCCGTTTCTGTTATTTTTCGTATCGTATATATATAGTATCGTATATATATAGTATCGTATCGCATGTATATTAGTTATTTTATAGTAACTTCTAGCGCGCTCTCAGAAGAAAGTGTTGTGAGTGTTCACGCATTTGACAAGATTAAGGGCCATCGCACAAATTTTTCTTAGCGCGTCACGTTATGTGAAATACTGGCCGTAAATTTAGATTCGTACGTAAACTTGAATTAGGATAATAACGTACAAAAGTTTATTTGATGCTACTTTTTGATATTACTTCTTTTGTAAAACAGATTTTTAGAGAAAGAATGTTTTGTAATATATAACAAAATGTTTTCCATGATCAATACTTATCAAAGTACATAGTTATGTACGTAAGCTTAGTAAATAATCACGAAAAAAAAGTTAAGGCGTAGTCTTACTATTGACATTTTATTTCTTTTGTAAAACAGGTTTTTAGAGAAAGAATATTTTAGTATATATAATTGTATAAAACAGGTTTTATAGAGAAAGAAGTTTTTGTAGTTTGTATAAAAAAAAGTTACGTACAAAAGTTTACTTGGTGCTATCTTTTGATATTACTTTTTTTGTAAAACAAGGTTTTAGAGAAAGAATATTTTGTAGTATATAATTTTATGTCTTACGAGAAGTAATAATCATTACAACAATATTTCTCTTGCATAATTTATTAAAAATTAAATACTGAAAAATTGGGCTATCAGCACCGGTCTCCCCTAATATCAACATGTCATTGACGTACACAGCTATAATTAATATTGAATTTGCGATTTCTAAATATACACACAAGAATCTGATTTCAATTTTTCCAATTCGAGAGTTTTTAGAGTAGTATGTAGTTTCATATTTTAAGATTTTTACTCTACTGTGACCCATAGACTATCTTTCTTTTAGCTTCAGGACTTTGTTATTATTTCTATTAATTTTTTAACTTTCTAGAAAAGATCTTCATTAAGATACGCTGTTTCTACATCTAGATGCATTATTCTTAATCTTTCCTAAGCTGCTAATGCAAGCAAGTATCTAATTGAACTATATTTCGCCACGGGTGCGAATGTCTCTTCATAATCAATACTTTTGGTTTGAACATATCCTTGTATGACTGATAGCTGCGCTATCTAATTTCTTCACTTTCTGCTCTTTTTCGTTTAAAGATCCACTTTTTATTTAAAAATGTTGCTTTATCTAGTTTGTTTACAATCTTTCATGTGTCATTTTCTTTTAAGACTTAAATTCTCGATCTATGGCTTGTATATATTGTTCTTTTTATTGACTTATAAGTGCTTTGTCTACTGTAATTGAATCCTTATTATTTTCTTCAGTTGTTAAATACAAAATTACGTATTTTTCTCTGATTACTTGTTTGCATTTTCTATTTAATTTTCTAGGTCCGATTTATTGGTTGTAACCGTTGTTTCTGATACAGCGATCTTATCTGAAGATTCGTAGACTTCATTTTCACAATCTTTTTCTTCTTCTATATTTTTCTTCTGTCGAGTGCGTCGGATATATTATTGCATCATCCTCATTTGTTTTATCGACTTACTGTCAAAATTACTTGTGCTTTTCCCTTTTCTGATTTTTTGTTGGTATTTAAAAATTGTTTTCTAAGACACTAGTATCGCGTCTAATTATTAATTATTTTATAGTACGTAGATCTATGAGTTTATATCCTTTAATATTCTCATAGCTAAAAAAAGTAATTGTTTCGATTTGGCATTTTTGTCTCTCATTTCTTTAGAAATGTGCTCCATAGTTATATATCTAAAAAATTTTAAATGTCATAGTTTAGATTGCTTTCTAATCCACATTTCCTCTAGAGATTTACTGTTTAATAGTTTCGATAAAGATTTATTTATTAAGTATACTGCAGTGGACATTGTTTTTGCCTAATATTTTTTGTCCAGCTCTATGTTGAGTAACATCGTTCAAACGCGCTAAACTATTGTTTTATTTGCTCTTTCCGCTAGGCCATTTTATTAGAGATTATAAGATAAATTGTATGATGTCTAATATCTTAATTCTTAAGTAACTTTTTAAATTTACAATTCATATACTCTCTACCATTATTAGTTGGTTTATAGCTATAATTTTTTGTCTTGTTTTTCTACAAATGCTTAAAAATATCTTAAAATAATCTAACACTTCACCTTTACTTTTAAGAAAATATACAGTGTCTCGAAATAGCGGACTGTACGGGACTCTGAGTCCGCTATTGCAAGATACCCTCACTCCTGCAGAGTTCAGGGCCGTGAAAAGGTATAGCTTTGCCCACATAAAAAAGTATGCTGGTGTACTTGTTAACACTATATGATGTAACACAACAGGACACAATAATAATTGTATGTACAAATATTTGTATACACACGACTTGTGAGATAAATTACTTGCGTAACTTAACCTAACCTAACCTAAACGACGCTGCACCCGCTTGACAGTCACACATTATTGAGCGGTAAGCCCTCTCTTATGTTCCCGAAAAGAGACTTTATGCGCATGGAAGAGATGAGTCCGCTATTTCGCGATCCGCTATTCCAAAGTTCCACTATATATCTTTCGCAAATAATTGTCTACAAACGTAAGAAAATATCTTGCTCGATTTATTGAGTTTACAGAATTAGACTACAAATCTGAATAAATTAAATAAAATATTACTAGTTTTAAATAAAATAGTTTTTTACGTTTATTTATATTCAAAACGTTGCTTATTTTGTTTACCTAACATATTTTACAAGGTTGTTTGCTTAATATATTATTTTATCTAGTCCGCTTGCTTGATTTATCTTAAGAATTACTATATCTTTGATATAGTAATTGAGATGTCCTAATCTGCGATGTCATAAATAATGATCTTTATTTGTTACATTGCTTTCTCCTCATATTTTTCAAGGAGGTCGATTCTGTAATTTGAGTAAGATCATTCACTTTTCACACTTTTATCTCACATGAAGTTGTTCGCGCGATTCTGTAATGTCGAAGTAAAAATACAAAATCACTATATTTGATAGTGTGGGGAAAAACGTTTTATTAGCAACTACATCGTCTTCATTGTTCTTTGTTTTTATGTTATGGCTGATTGTAAGTTAGTTGGTGACTGTAATAGAAATAAATGTAACAGAAAACAAGTAGAAATGAATGTGAAAAGCAAAATTAAATTATTGTTAATTTTATGCAATCTCTCTCTCCCTACTGTGTAACTCATACCTTGATTGTGTTCAAAAGCATCATCTTCTTCGTCATTAAATAATAAAATAGCTCTCATGTATATTGCCAGTTTTCTTATGTTGTTTATAGACTTTCGGGAATTTGTGCAAAACAATGATACTTAATCTTAAAATCATAAACCGTCACAAAACCCCGTCACAATACTGTCAATTTTTCTCTCGATCTTCAATCCTTCTCTCTCGAATTTTACTAATCGACAAGAAATTTCTTGCCGAACGAACTCCCGTGAAATGGCTCGAATTTTTACTATAGTAAAAGTTACGGAATCACACTAACAAGGGAAGTGACGCAAGTGTCTCTCTCCGATTTTGAGCTATGTTATTTTGATAAGAATATGTTATAGAGTAACTAAAAATAAAAGACCTGTATTTTTTTATGTGCTGTCTTGCACGTTTAAGAGGAGGGAGTGACACTCCTTTGATAAAAAATAACGGTTTTTTTCTTTTTATGCAAATGTTGTCAAAACGGTAAGATATAAAAAAATGTTTTAAATAAAAGTTACATGGTCTTTTATAAGCTTTATAACCGTGTAGGTAAATGTTTGATTCAACATTTTTTTATTTACCCCCACCTTTCATTATTTTTTTCACAAATTTCAAAACTTTTGTAAAGATAAGTTGTAGCATGTGTTACGCTGAATATACCGTATATGATTTTATTATGTTTCAAAATCTTTCTGAAATAAGCCGTCAATATTACACTATATACGTCGCGATGCATGACTCATCATTTATGTCGTGCTCTTATCTTAATAGGCGATAAAAAAAACTAAAAGAATGAAAATAGCACGTCGTCACATATTTGATAACGTTCTAATCATAAAGTTTACTAAAAGTGTTGCTAAGTGTTGCTAATCCTTTCCACTGATGCCTTACACTCTTAATTTATTTAGCAGAGATTATTTTCCCATAATAATATATGCATATTAGTTGTTATTATTATTTTAAATATAATGTTGATCGAAATGTTCCACTATTTAAACGAATCAAATTTATTCAAGCTACCTTTAATCATGGTCCTGATAGTCTATCCATGAATCCCAGCTCATTGGTCTATTTTAAATTATTTGTTACAATTTAATTTATAATGCAATTTATGTTTTTCAATATTATTAATTAACAGAAGTTAAATTAAGTTAAACACGTTTTAATCAATAGTAAAAACATTTTCTTGTGTTTATTGTAACAAAACAATTAAGTTTTTGAAAATATACAACTAACATTAAAATTGGTCAATAAGAGCCAACGCAGGATGTTTTGTACGAAAAAAATGAATATATATACATATACAGGGTGTCCTAGTATGACTTTAACACCGCTCGTAGGCAGGTAGAAGGAGTAAAACTGAATCGAAAAGTCCTGAACCATTTTTTTCTATTACATATAATAAAAGAGTAATTATTGAATAAATCAGGCCAATTAGCGCCGACCTTTAACCGGGCGCACGTCAGTGAGCCGCGCGGAGCGCTCACGCACACTAC
>QVNW01001352.1:0-23005 GCA_014825475.1 Pseudomyrmex flavicornis | reverse complement strand
AGAGAGAGAGAGAGAGAGAGTTAAATATTATTAACTTTAAGTATATATAGTAGTTATATATACATATATAAATATTATATATATATATAACGGGGCCGTATACATACGCATATGCATATACATACACCGTGACGGAATCACGCGAGTGGAAATCCGGCGTGTATACAGCATTCGTTTGATTAACTGTGATTCGTTGCTCGGTCTTTATTCGAGTGATGTAACATCCGATATAAATACATGATGACATCGCAAAGAGGTGAATAAGGTCAACCGTTTTGTTTTAGACTGCACAGGGTAGAGATGTTATGTAATTTTTCGGAATCGATTCCGATCGAAATAAATGCTGCTTTTCGATACGTCCTGTTTGTTCTATTGCGATGACAAAGAAGAGAGAAAAATTTCGATCGAAATCAGTTCTAAAAAGAAAAAAAAACAATCACGCAATGGCTACTCGCGCGGAGAATACTTGAATATCTGATAGATATCCAAAAATATTTACCGCGCGTAACTGCAAACGTTTAATTTTGAATTAAAGATGAAAAAAGCGTTGATAATCTCTCAAAATAATGTAAATGTACATTTATATATATATATGTATTTATTGTTCCCTTACACATTCTCATTTGCCTCTTCAAAATGTTATACCAGTAATACGACGAAATTTGACGATAAATGTGTAATTTGTCATTGCCCGCCCCGGATGCTCGAATAACGACCGACATTTTTAAACTCGCGATCGCAATAATCTCGATTCGGTCGGAAGACGACGGAGAAACTTGTTCGTACGAACTCGTTCATACACAATTGTCATCCCCATCGTCATGATGAGAGCGAGTCACACTCGCGTCGAACACCGCACGAAGCGTCCGTTCGCCGGTGCCCAACACGCACTACCTGTTTGTAATCTAATTTTTTCTCACATTGTCACGCATTGACAGTACATTGCGCACGTGTAAAATATTATCGCGCATCTCGTGTATAACCACAGAATATATTGCACATACAAACTGCACATATTATATACATATTTACAAGTGTGTATATACATTATACATATACATGGTCATGGCTGCAAGAGCCGTTGCTGTCTCACCTTTTCTCTCAATCAGCCCACAACTATTTCATTAATTTCATTTCGATGAGCACACTTCAATTGATTTCAATTTAATCTAAAACTTGTGAAAAGTGTTTTTATCCATTTTCTCTCTTCATGAATGACATTTAAAATCGAGAGACAGTGAATTAAAGGCAACATAGAAATTGTTACACACAAAAAGTGTGTTTCTTTGTGACTTTGCGCTTTTCTCGGAATCGCGAATTTTTTTTCTAATTTGCAAGTTAAAAGTTCGCGAAAACGCGCTTAAAAAGACATCTTTCTCGTATGGAAATATCTTGTGTACCTACAAATAATAATATAAATTATTATTTCAATCGCGAAAAAAAAAGAAAACAAGAAACAACTTTGAAAAGCGTTGAGAGGAAAATTCCGAGACAGCATGGCGCGATTTTCTATATTTCCAAATATCCACATTTATTCCTCACAAGTTCCAACGTCTCCGCACGTTTTTTCCGCGTGTCTGTGCCTCCATGTGTTGTCTATCACGATATACGCCGAGAGCCGTGTTTTTTCCGACTATTGTTCTGATCTTTTATCTCGACGCGGATGAGAGCACGTGTACGAGCAAACTCGAGCAAGAGACACAGTGGGTAATGCAAATTATTTGTGCACGTCCCACTGTTTTTCAGAGAGTTTTTTCTTTACACGCGGAAAAAAAAGAGAAATGCTGCTAAAAAATGCTCTATACAAATATTCAACGCAAATGAAAGAACAATGTACAATATTTTGAAATGTTATATTCGATTTGACGTTTGCATATAACTAAGCGCGTTCAATTATGTACCATTGTACATGTTTTGGTGTAAATTTGTTTTTGTTTTTAAATTGCGTTGTCTCTGTGGTAAAGTTGTTCGCGAGGAGGAATTGTAACGGCTGCTCGTTGCTGAGAATGGAGATCGAGAAATCTCGTCACTTCTCGTTGAAAAAACTCACAATTCTACCAATACATTTTAGAAATTTCAAGTAATTATTTTCGTTTCTTTAGAAATCGTTGCAAGACGAAATTTAATACGCGCAGTGGTAGTCACGCAATTTAAACTACAAATAATGTTAATAAATCGGATTGCTGAAATCGAGATCTTTCAAGAATGAAAAACGTGTACATTGATACGATTAGTAGCCGTTATTGCGCCTCTGCGAATCGGTAAAGAACCGCATTGAAACAAGCGTTGACACAAGATCAACGTCCTAAGAGCAACGTAAACGAGCCGCACGTTCGATAAACAAACAATTCTTAATTTCGCATTTTCCCTCCCGTGGTCCGTTCGCACAGTTCTCTCGTTCCTCGTTTTGCGATCAATGTACCATATCCGAAGGGTGCTCTTATAATGGACAGCGAAATGAAAAGAGAAAGCGTTTGCGATATACTAAAGACAAAATGTCTCGTTATACGTGGGATTGAAAAAGGATGGCTTTCTTATTGGGTTAAGCTGCCTCAGGGGAAGGTAATCCAGGGACTCTAATAAAATCATCCGAAATTACCAGCCTAAGATTATTTTATTTATCGCCAGAGCCGTGTCCGCAACTCCTTTCTTTCTCTATTTATTCCATCCTACTGTACATTTGTGAGTAACAAAGAACAATAATCCAGATAAGCGTAGTCATCACAAGTGGAGTATCGTTCTTAAATCTCAATTTAAAAAACAAATGGTAAATATGTTATATATTATAACATTCAATGCTACATTTTTCCCTTATTAAAGATAGTTACACTTACTTTGTACAATTAAATTACAACGATGACTTAGTTCTCTTTCTTATTAATAGCGTTACTCAATGAAAAGTGCTCTCGGTGCCTTGTAATTACTCAACTTCTTAAACTCCTCTGCAAACTCCATTTCTGTCTGAAATCATAAATAACAATAATTTTTAGTTTGTGATCGATACTTATATTATCCTTGACTAAAATCTGTTTTGCAAACAGCAAATGTTTATTAAAATGGTAAAATAGAAACAAAATTTTAGTACAAATACTTTGTTCTACAATATAAGCTATCATTTAATATTAATTTAATTAGGTAGAAAACTAAGTTACACAAGTATAACTGCACAAAAATATTAATCAGTTGTTTTGCCAACTCTCTTCCTCTCTCTCTCTCTCTCTCTTTTCATCACACAATGTGTGAAATCTAATTTGAGAATAAAAGTTTTTATTAGGTTTTAAAATTTAAAGTCATCGTAAAATCAAGAACTGATATTGATAAAACTTAACGTAAAATTAAGAAAAAATTAAAATATCGCAAATAAAGAAAATTACCTTTAACCTGTTCTTATCTGGTATTCTAGGATATGGCCCAATCGGATCTGTCTTCCCTCCTCGATAATCTGTGATTAAATTGATCATTATATTAGCCCACACTACATTAACTAAAAAAGTGCACATGCCCCGTAAACGGGCCATTATTAAGAACAACTTCAGAAAGTTACGGTCTAAAATCTAACCAAACTTTTTTGTTAGTTTGAGACGTAACAGATGACTTACGTCAAAATACAGTGCTGCCAAGACAATTGTAGTTTTACAGAAAAAATCCCTAGACGGTCAAGATTGAAACTGTAATTGCGTTCCGATAGCCACTGCCGATACTAAAAATCTAAATAGCACATGTGACGTGAAGTATAGCTAGCAATGAATAACGAAACGCAGCCTGTATACAATTTTAAATATACAAGTTTTACAAACGTGTCATTAAAAAATCTGATTTTTAATCTAATTATTGATGTTTTTAAAATTTAATTGCTATATATTTCTATTGTTCTGCTAGTATCGAAATATTACAATATTTGAGACGCTTTCACACATTTCAGGTTCGTGAAAACAGCCAATCACACGTATCACGCATGCAAGCGATCAGTTGCTTCCTCTCAAAATAACTTCGTCATTTGATGGTTTTGTGGTATATTATAAGAATTTCTAAATATGAGTTAAAAATCGCGCCTTAGTCATTTTCACATGTTTCACGGACATTTCACGTTCACTTCGTCAGGATTCTGGAGCAGCCTGATGTATTGATGCGCGTTTCCGACTCGAAAACCATATTCAGGAATGATCCGTTTTTCTGTGCCAAATTCTTTCTATAGTTTGTTTAATATTTACAACGAACTCGATTAATAACTTGTGTTCGTGTAAAATATAGCGTCGAAAATATTTCGATTAGACAGTCGGTTGCGCAAACGTATCGTTCGCGAAATCTGCGCAGAGAACTTTCGCGTGCGGCTGGCAGGTGGCGACTTTGGTACGCGACGTGAATCGGGTGAAGTCGGGTGGCAGTCGATTGTTGGCCGTCATCGCGTGAGGACGGTAAAGACCGTCCTTGGTTTGACTGTCGGGTTAATTCGTTGCGCGGCGACGCGATTGGTCGACGACTCTTCCGTAAGCTCCGCCTACCAGGTGGCTGTTCGAAAGTATGTAGTTGTGTTTTCTTACGCTGAAACGACAGGCGCTGCTCTACTCTCTCGTTCGACTCGGATTGAATCGCAAGAAAAATTCGAATTGAATTGTGTCGGCGTGATAATATGCGACGGTCGAGTGGGAGTCGCGTTGATGGGAAAACGCGCTCGAGGGTGGAACTCGGTCGTTAACATCGTTCACGGGGGTGCTGCTGCCACATACAGTGATACCGTATCCGGGGGGATGTCCCAGCTCTGATCGCGAGTGCGTCGTGAGAGGAGAGAGAAAGAGGGGAAAAAGAGAGAACATACGGAGACGTGTGAAGAAGGCGCGAGAAGCGGCAGCGGAGACGGACGTGGAAGAGGTGTGGAGAAGGAAAAACACGTTGCATGAGAAAACATCTCGGCGCGTCGCGGGAGTTCCGGTTCAGAATTTTCCGTCGTTCGGTAGATTATTCGGCGATTCGTTACGCGCGCCGCACGGCGCGAATTTCGCGTCACGTGTAAAAATTCACTTACGGTGAAAAAGACGAGAAAATAAATAAAAAATTAGAGAGAGAGAGAAAGGGAAAATAGAGGGAGAGAACGCGAGTGTAACGAGAGAAGTGCGTTATCGTCGTGCGCCGCTTCACGGTACGGGGAGGGAGGGGGGGGCTCGAAGAGCAGAGGCTCGCAACGGAGGCCGTCAGCTGTGTGCTGCGTCGCGGGGACGTGAGTCGGTGCGCAAGTGCGAGCGGGATAGAGCGACGTGACCGAGCGAGACAGCGAGAAGCCCGCACACGGCGAAATGGGCAACGAAGAAATGGCGCTGGTGCCAGGTGTCCAGTATGGTTTATCATCGCAGAGTAATTTCGACCGTAACAAGTCGCTAATCTTCACCAAGCTTACCGACTCGTCGTATCGTGCCATCCAGGAGTACCTCAAGAATCGGGTGAGTCCTCCTATGTATCTGCGATTCATACTTCTCGCTTTAGAGAGGCTAGGATTGTCGCTTGCGCGCGCGCGCGTCACAACTCGCTCCATGTATATGAATGTACGTGCGTTCAGTTACATATGTGTCGTATCTTACTGACACACACGCATGTATACGTGCAGAATGACAGCGCGTATGTGTGCGTGTACATACGTGTGTCGTAATATCATGCCAAGAAGAGAAAGAGAGAGAGAGAGAGAGAGAGAGAGAGAGAGAGAGAGAGAGAGAGACGACGAGACACCCGATCATCGTGTCGCGCTCGCCATATTTCGTGCGAAATTTCGTCGCAACGACGTCTTCTCGTTGCTGACGTCTGGAAACTTTTTGAACTCGATCTTCTCTCTTTCTCTCTCTCTCCACTTCTCATCTCCATCCGCTTTTGGTCGCGATCCGCTCTTCTCCGAAGGAGATCGGCGCACGAGAGAGGGCCACGTTGGCTCTCCTGGCGAGCAGCTGCTCTCTTTCTTTTTCTTATTTACCGCCTTTCGAGAAACTTTTCACGTGAACTCACGAGGCCGAGCGAGCGAGCGAGCGAGTCGCGCGATGTCGACACGTCTGCTGCTTTGACAACGGCAATTACGTAATACGAGAGCGCGAGAACGAGTTGAGTCCGAAAAATTCACCCTGATGTTTTATAATACGTAACCGAGACAGAGACGACGTTCGTACAGTGCGCGATGTATTTCGTAGGAAAGTTTTTTGTTTTAAGAAACACTTATTTTCAAACGTTATCCACATTCCGTGGCGATCCTTTCAGAAAAAAACTTGTTTTTCCAGTTTGAAAAATAGAAAAACACAGTTCATCGTGCGTCGGTTGCAAAATTTCTGCCTAGCTAAAACTTTTTCTTGTCTAAGACACTTTTGTTTTTTAAATGTTTTTCTAACTGCACATAAGCTCAAAATATTTTGGGTGACTCAACGCAGTTGGAGGTCCTTTGAAACACGATTAACAGTCTTCCATCTCATGTCCTTTGCATCTTTTTTTTTTTTTTTTTTTTTTTAAATCATGGTGTCTAACGACCATGAAGCGATTACAAATTCTTACATCAGCTGATTCTAACCTCCCGGACGAGAGATTCGAAAGTAGTGGATTGGAGGCACACGGTGGGGCGTGCCTTCGTCAAAATATCGCTCGTTAAATGCGCGAATCCAGCTGTCGTTCCGAGGCCAATAAAATAATGCGTGTGTACACAATCGTGTGTTGCACGTCTATCATTTTTCTTTTATGTTTTTGTTTTTGCTGTTTTATATTTAACTCAAATTGCGGTTTATATATGTCGTGGCGGCGGCGTCGCGATCACGTAGAGCGGCCAGAAAACAATTTCGATAAAACAATTTCGCTGTTCGCAGCTCGTCGTATTTCTACCTGTCACTCGGCGATTAACGGAGAAGAACAGAATTTCGCATAAAATCGATTTTAACGTTGTACTCGTATTACCGCGACGGGGTATATAAATTTGCGCTAATGAATCAATTTGCAGAAAATCTCAGTCGTTCTTTGGTGTAGCAATAGTTCCGTTAGACATTTTAAATATATTTTGAAATCGCATACCTGTATTGTCTCATTTAAATAAGTGGATATTAATATTAATCGTCAGCAATTTCGTTTTGGCTGACCGAGTGATAGTTGTTACGTTATTATTACGATAGAATAAATTTGTTGGTCACTAATGTCATATCTTACATTAACGGATGAAAAGAAACAAACCAACTTTCCTTAACTTTTATTTTTTTATAATTATTATGCATATATCAGAATATTGAAACTAGTAAAATTATTATTTCGAGATAAGTGAATAATTCTTAAATTATCGGAATCGAGTTACAGGACTTTATTATTACATCTTTTCTATGCGTGATTAAACTAAATGAGTAAACAATAAATAAATAGATTGAAATGAAATAAAAATACGCGCTTATAGCCATCGTATTAAAATTCTCCATTTGTGATTTAAGTCTACCAGCCTTTTAAACGAAAGATCTAGATATTCTTTACGGCTAAGGACGCACATAAAGTAAACAAGAGAAAGAAAGAGAGAGAGAGAGAAGTAGGAGGTAACGCACACAGTTGTTTAGAAAGCGTTGCAAGATTTCGAATGCCGGCTCCCTCAGACTCCCAAGGGCCAGTTCAAGGTTCTTCTGTGTATCCCGTAAGAAAAGGGGCGTATCTCTTTTCGAGAAGTACAGCTGTCCTTCGAAACTCGAATAACTCAAACCTGAAGGAACGAGGCTACGACCGCTTATATATTTTATTTCACTACAGAAAGAGAGAGAGAGAGAGAGAATTTCTTTTTCTCGTTTTTTTATCTCTCTTTCTCTCCTCTTCCATTATCTTCCTTACACTTAGTCAATTTTTCTTCTGGCTACATAAATTATCATTCCTCGAACTCGTGGCTAATGGATCTGTTTACCGTCGTAATTTGTAAGAAACGTACTTGTTCTGTTGGAAGCTTTATTTTTTACAATTGTACAATTTTTTTTTGTTCTTTTTTATTTGTTTCTCTACAGACTTCATTTTTGATGGTTAAGTTTTTAGGTCATTGATGAAAAATTTAGAACTCGTGTAGATTTAGAATTTTAAATGACGAATTTATTGTTAAAGAGAACTGCAAGATATTAAATATTTGCGCATGCTAGACTGACCGGGAATTCCGATCTTCGTTTTCTTCTTTCTTACACGGAAAAATAATTTAATATACATTTAATACCATACCGGAACACATAATGTTGCGAATGGAAAGTCGAATGATATTAACGCGCAGAGGTGCATTCCTCGCGGCATAAGATACACATCGACATCGTTAAAAGCAGTCTCGATAAAGAAAAAGAGAGAGAAAGAGAGAGACAAACAAAAAATGCATCTCACCTCGTAATCGCGCCGTTAAATTGGCAACTTACATATGCCAAATGCCTCCAATTTACGCTCGGTATAGAATAAATTATGCGAGGTGAAAGTGAATGCCAGCTACGTCATGTGTCGGAGGAGGGTTTTGGGGTACGAGAGAGAGAGAGAGAGAGAGAGAAAAAAAGAGAGAGGAGCAGAAGAGGAAGGGAAAGACACGGTTCAAAAAATAATGCCGATCATTGAAAACCTTGAAACGACGTAAAACCGACAGATCTCGGCGATCACGATTTGCATTCGTTCCGCGACATACGTCCACATATGTGTATATACGTTAATAATTGTGAAAATAGATGATCGTGTGTCGTGAAAATTCTGTTGCAAATAAATCTCCACACACATACGTAAGAAGACGTAAATTTGCCTTGTGGCGTAAATATGTATCGTTCTTGTTTAATTTCTTTTACGAAACGCGCAAAATAAATAAATAAATTTGTTCGCCTACGTCGAGTTACGAAACAATTTGCGCAGTTAATCGAAATGTGGAAGAAATTTTTAGAGTTATCATTTATACTCTTTATTGCCAAAATAGATGATATTGCTAAATCACATATGAATTTTTACATAAATTCACGTAACAGAGTTGCGAATATTTCAATGCTGAATCTCAATCATCCGTTTTGCTCGTTTATTTTGATTTGCCGTAACGTGGAGCTTATTCACAGGTACTCATTATCATCAGCTTGTCGTCACGCGAATCGACGGTTTATTTTATCAAAAGCCACCAAATACGCAACAATAGACTTTCCGCGATCACCTGGCTCTTGTTGTTTTCACGATTGGTGGCGCGAGCTTGGATTTTATCTCTCGTCACTCGTTCGCGAATTCGCAAATGCTAATACAGTCGTGAAGTGTGCAAAGCATGTAAACTTTACAAGCAAAAAAAAGAGTTGTTATCTACTTTTCGCAGCTGTAGAATGTATTTTTTCTTTTTTCTTGGGTCATCGCGGTCGGTTGAAGTGGAATAAACAAGAACTCGAACGGACAAACTTGTGTGCGAATGTAATTCAGCCACGTGTCAATTAGCAGCAATGAGTAATATAATGACGTTTGTACGCGACATTCTAAATGTCACTGTTTATGCGCCTTTGAGGCTGAAATCCATGTGTACTAACGCATAGGCGTACGTTCTGATGAACATATTCGAGAATGCCGATACGATTATCTTCCAGCAGGCATTAATTATCAAACGATTATATCGGACAAGTGAAGCTCGCTTATAAACGAAGAGAAAAATAATATTTATGTGCGCGGTTACGTAAAAGCAAGTTTTTTTTTCTCGTTAATACTGATAATGCCAGTTATAGATAATGAGCAAAATAACGCCGAGTATCACTTTTAGTTTGACCAGACGGTATCTCGATATACGAGTAGACGCCTTTTTGAGAAAAAAAAGTGCGTGCGGTTTCTGGCTAATTCCCTCTAACGGTTTTACGATCTCGGTGGCGGTAATGTTATCCGAACGGTTGGATCGATACACCTCCCGGAAACGTTCTCGATCGGGAGAACGCGCGCGATCGGGTATACCTGGTATCGTTTTCACTGGCGACGAATTTCGATGAGAATGGTGAAATCGATGACGGCTCCGGCCGTATCGCGCGCCGTCACGAGAGCGAAATTCGTGCGGCATCAGGTTCGTTATTGCGGGATCGGAGACCCGCACGAGAAACGAACGAGGTTCGCTTCATAATGCGCGCGAATTGATTTTATAGCGTTCCCGGAGATCTGTAATTACGAATTCATGCATCGGATATAGAGTCTCTTTCTCTCTCTCTCCCGTGCCGGGAGTCACGGCGCAACGCGAAATTATCCCCGCCAACCGTTACGACATCGGGTTTACGCATAAATCGTCGTCGCTGTGTTGTGTCAGTCCCGGGACTTCGAAACGATAAAGCCGCATAAAAGCATCGTAAAAAGACACGGTCATTACGACAATGGTCGAGAAATGGGAGCTCGGGGTGGGAGGGAAGCATACGGTCGCTACATGAATTTTATCTCTGAAATATTTAAACACTTCTCAGGTCTCTCTTCAAGCATTCGCAGATAATGTCACAATGTATCATTTCAACATGCACATCGTTGACTTAATCACCTAAGAAAAATGGTCGATTAGAAATCGATTAAAATATATTTTGTTTGAAGCGGTCCCTTTTTGCGGTTCTGAAAAACAATGCAAACTCACACTACAATAGTACTTAAGTACTTGTGTGATAAAAAAAAACCTTACACGAATAATAAATAGAAATTCCGATCTATCATTGGAAATCTAGCGATTAGTTTATCGGCGATGCGATAATAGCTTGCGATAAGGGTTTCTCAATGTTGTGTCTTTTTTTTTTTTATACTCTCGCGCGTCGGATAAACTTTTGTTCTCTCGCGTGAATCTATTCCGCGAGGGAAAAATATTCTTATGGTTGCATGACGATCAGAGATTACGCGTCTCTCTGCAGATTACATCTCGCCGTAATAATTTACATCTCGCAAACTTCTTCCGAGACCGCCCGCCTTGTTCGTCTCGACGTCTTCCGCTTTTCCTTTTCGCCGCGCGATATATACACACAGACGATGCGCCGCAGCGATTCCAGACCAATAATTACTCGTGCACGCACGAGTGGTTTGCCGGGCTCTCGACGAATATGACACATAAAAGCGACCGATCTCTTTCACCCCTTGCGTCGTTCCCTCCATTCTCTTGTCGTCAAGTATACGTGTAACGCGCGCCACACACACACAATCAGTGCATTAATTAATCGGTGCTTTAATGACATCCTGTGCGGTGGCCGCATTCACAAGAATATTTCGCTACACACATACGCACACGTTTCGCCGATTTTTTTTCTTTTTGCATGCGCGCAAAGCAAGTGAACCGTACAATTAATTATGCAAACGGAAAGGCATATACGCTTCTTAAATATTACTGTGAAATATGATCGTTGAATGTGAGCGCGATGGAGACCATTAATGCACCTCCGCGGCGGCATTTTCTTCTTTTTTTTTCTTCAATCTTTTACGTTGTAGGTAACTGCCGAGGCGTCGACTCATCTGCTGCGAATTGATGAGAAAGTAATGTGATTGGAACTCCATCGAGAAGTGTCTCGCTGTCTTGGTGCGAGCGCGTAAAAAGATTCGCGCTCCGAGAATTTCCTCTGGGATTTGTTCGTGCATTTTACCAACGGAGATTATCGTCTAATATTCGAGCGTTGCGAAATTAGTGTGTGAATTTTGCAAACGACGGTCTCACATCGTTTAGTTTTATCTAGACTGACTGTTGAGAGAAAGAGAGGGAGATATATTTTGCATGTTAACCGAATCCGCGATCACAAAATCTATCCTCGGGCGATTTTGCGCACGTACGTAGGTATAAATTTACTGTCTGCGCTATCGGTGCTGGTATACGAAGCGGATCGAGAAAAGGTTAATATCGTACAATATAGAAAACGGCGACGCGCTCGAATGCCGAAGTTGCCCGGAGAAGTCGCGCGTCTACGGCGAGGTCTCTCGAGATTGCGATAAAAAGATCGGTGAAGGGAGAGTGATGTGATTCCTGTGCGGTGTTCCGTGTGGTTATCTAGCGGGCAGAGGCTTTCTCTTCGGAGGAAGGCCTCTGAGAGAGACGTCCTTTCTCTCTAAGGACGTCGGGGTGCTAGAAGAGTTCGTCTCAAGGCCGTTGCTCTTGAACAAGAAGTCGATGTTGCGTGTGAATTTTGCAAAATGAACATTGCGGATCGCGCCGAGATCTTATCGGGGGTAAATACTTTGGTGGGAAAATAGCTCAAGAAATCAGAATTTTCCTTCGATTGCAAGTATCGTCTTTATCGTCTCACTTTATTTTCCATTACTGAAAAAAGGATCGATGATAAAAGTTGACAGTTTTATAATTAATCTTTTTATTGGCGAGATCTGTGGCGAGCTGTGATCTACTTGTCTCACTTCGTCTCGCTGGCTCTCGTGGTTGTCGCTTGCTGTCATTCTCGACGATCGATAAATCGTCAAGATTAATCGAAAGAAAAAAACTCCCTTCGTGCAAATAGCCGACGTTACTTATGCCACAAGTGTTCATCGCAAGTGTCACATACAAAATCTTATCTGTCTTTTTATTTCCAATATCTTATTTTATATCTGTGAGAAAATATTTATAGAAACCAGACTGTTTTTATGTGTTTTCGCATCGCCTGCTGCTGATAGCGTAGTCGTCGATAAAAATTAGAAAAAGAGATTGTCAAAAAGGAAAGGTGAAGCTGAATATTGAACGGAAAATATTGGAGATATAATAAAGTAAACAAAATAACGTCGCCTTGTTTATTAGTATGCACACTTTTTTAATTATCGATAATTACGTATCCGCCCTAACTGGCACAACCCCGTTGTCGCGAGTTTTTTTTTTTTTTTTTATATTTTGCCGACACGAAAAACAGATCGCGCGGACGATGTAGGTTTAAAAGAGATTCTCGGCCGCTAATCGTTCATGAGAATATATATCTCGGGTTTTATTGTAATACCGTGGGCTTTCCCTACCCGGAATATACGCGCGCGCTGAAAAATTCTCGCCTCTTTCGCCCCGCGGCTCTTTCCATCGAGGTAATTTGCGTCGTTCATTCCCCTACGCTCGTGGTTAAAATGTTCTTCCAAAGGAATATAGTTTGAAACGTTCTCGACAAGCCACAATAAAGGGAAACGTGTAGAGGTGTAGCGCGCACAAAACTAATTACGCGATAGGAATCAAAAAATATTTTTTTCGCAAGGAAATATTTGCTTTACAATGGACAGCTTTTAAAATTCAGAAAGAAAGTAAAATATATTCGAATAACTATTTTTTCTTTAAGACAGCTTTGTTGAGAAAAAGATCTATAGACTAAACATCTATTTTTCTGTATACTTCCTGGTTTTTGTATATTTTTCATACCTATCTCTTTTAATTCTGATTTATAAACAGAATCATTTTAAATCTATAGAAGTATAATACATAATGGAACGTTTGACAGAATCAATTCTAAAATTACAGTAATAGAAGCTTTCGAAACTATGTATTATTTAAGCGTGGGAAAAAAATGCATGTATTCACAAAGTAATTTAGAAACAGTCGAGAATTTTCTAACAAATGTTCCCTGCGTTGTATCTCGAAACATTGGAAAAAAGTTTGATTTATAAAAGATTAAACAACTTTAACACAGTTAAGTTTTCTATATTTGTTCAATTTTTTTAAACAAACTTATATTTTCAAGTATATTATTAAGATAGATTTTTGAGTATAAATTAAATATATATTTTTTTATTTTTATAAATTTTTACTTACAATTTTTATCGTGCTCACATTACTTTAAGTTTTCTTCATTTTTTTTAACGATGTAAAGCAATAAATTGTTTCTCTCAAGCGTCTGTCTGTTAAATTGATCGCGCGTGACTTAGCACATGTTATATTGCCGGAATTATTTTAACTGCAATTTCGAACGGTGTGTAATAGAGTGTCATGAGAATTAATAACATCATATTCCGGATCTGACAGCGGAACGTAACGCAACCTGCGATCAATACGCGCTTCCGGCTTTCGTGAAAAACAGGTCGAACACGCTCTGAGAGATTTCTTCAAGATGATTTGCGAGTTACGCACGTGCCTTCGTTTAAGAGAAAAGTTAATTACCGGATTCACCGCGATTTCATGCCGCCACTTTTCTATGTGCGATCTCGTCGTAATTATTTAATTGACGTAGAAGCACTTCGCAACGCGGTAAAAGTTGTGTTTACGAAACCGCTACACATTTGTGTGCGCGTAAGTAGGCTAAATATTTTATGAATTTTATATTACAACAAGCATAATTTCGTACTTCGAAAAATACAAATCAATTCGCAACACGGAAATACACTTATGTGAAACACGAAATTATTCTCGTGAATCTGTTATTTTGATGTACACTTTGAATATCGTCATCAAGCAATCGCGGTTTATCGCGTCGAAAGCGTGGACGGTGACATTTTCGGAATTTCAGGAATCTCGACGCCTGTGTCACATCAACTTTCATTTTGAATTGTTTATCGCGGCACTGACAACTGTTTTTTTTTCATCAATATACTCGGTCGTTGTTCAGAAACAAAACCACGGAATGGAGGGCGTAATCGTTGGCCTTGCGATTCTCGCGACCGCCATCGAATTAATTTCATCTTTGGTAGCGCGACATCAAATTAAATCGCGACCGATTGTAATGTGTTCAACAAACGTAATCGCGATTTTATCTCGGCGTACAAGACGACGGTGGCGAAACGAGTATTTGCTTTCAGCAACACGTGAATTGGTTCGTAAAAGAAAAGTCAGCGATAAAAGATAATTCTCGAGGATTGAAAAACTAATGAAAGCACGTACGCAGACCTTGATCTAAATTATTTATTTGCTTCATTATTCTGCAGAATGTTACTTCTATCGATCAAGATTCGAAGAGAGATGCGTGTAAGGCATTTGCCTATCGCGCGCGTATGAAATAAATATTTTCAGGAAGTTTTGGTAATAAACACTCAGTATGAAAACACTCGATACATCGATTTCGTATAGCGAGACAAACGAACATTTCTACAATTTAGTCAAAAAATTATCCGATCCCAACCTCCTGACCCCGATTCCTCCGACTTCTCCGACACGGCACGAAACAACTCGGCGGTCGGTCTCAAGCCCCACGGCATATCGCGTGTCTCGTAGAATGTGCAGTTTTAGATGATACCTCGTTAATAAATTCGTGGTAGTGGTGGGCAATATGATAGATGCGGCGACGCGTGCGGCCGCGCATGAGATTTTATCTGCATCTCGTCTCGGAGCTGAAGGAGGATTAGGTTATTAAAATGCGGCCGGCTAAACGGTTTTAGATGTGCAAGCGATGCGACAAATTTAACGAAATGTAGAATTTCCCGTCTGGACTCTTTAAATAATACAAACGCACAAATAGGTGAATGCAAATCGAATAGACGGAAGTCTTAAGAATTGATTCAGGGATGTCGTCGCGGACATTCACCCGAACACTGTTAAGAATTGCCTTTTAGCTGCTCGCGAATGAATGGCGAGACAACTGTGAAAGAGTAAGCGGGACGAGGATACTTCTTTGTATATTCTAACGTGAACAATCGCAGTGAACAAAACGATTAGCAGTTTCCGATATCCCATCAGGCGAGAAGGGATAATGTGCTTCGTAGACACTGCTGCAGTCGTCCAAGCAGATCGTGATATGACAGGGATGACGCGTTAAACATTCAAACGGATGAGATCGTAGACGTCCGTCCGGACGTTATTGTGTCAAAGCTCTTCGCTCTGACAGACGTCTTTGATCACTTCGATTCAAACAGCAAATATACGGTCGTGTGCGATATTAATCGAATCTCGGAAGAATTTTGAGAATTACGTCGTGAGTCATTAAAAAATAGTCTAAATCTACTAAATAATTAAATTTTTTTCTTACACGTAAAGTTTTTTTTAGACACATAAAATTTGAACAAATCTTGTGAAAGTGTCATTTTACGATACTTTACTGTAGAAAAGCAAATTTTTAAAAAACCCCTGTTTTTTTTAGTTTGTTTTTCTCGAGTAACTGAATTTTTTACTTAGAAGCAGATTGCTTTACGCAAAAAATTTGAATAAGTCTTGTGAAAGTGACATTTTACGACGCTAAAAGCAGAAAAGAACAAACTTGAAATTTGTTTCGGGGTTTTTTTACTTTATCTTTTCTTTTTAAAAGATATAAGTTGTGTCTTCCTTCATTGTTTCTGTTCGCTTGAGTTACGACGGTCCTTTCACTCTGCTCTTTCTTTCTCTCTCTCTCTCGCCGATCGTGTTCGGCAAAGACACGCACGTACGCACACGACACATATACACTTACATACCCTGCTGCATCGTGTATTGATGTTACGTACCCGGCGCCGTCATCGCGATTGAGAAACGGCGTGACGAATTATAAGGTGTCGGTTCTGAGGTGACATTTCTATCATCCTACGAGTTTTTGCGCGCGCTCGATTTCGATGCGATCCGCGTAATCGATCGGTACGATATCGCCAAATATACTTGCACAAATCACGGTTATTTATACGAGATGAATTTATTTAACTGTAATGTAACGGAATCATCGAGCTGTGCGTATCCACTTTCTTTCGAATATCGCAGGCAAATGTTCGATGCACTTCTTCGTTGTGATTTATCGCTCGGATTTCCCACGCACAACGAAATAATCGTGGTCTTTCTATTCATTAATCGTAATATATATGCATATATGGACAAGAGGAGAGATCTATCGCGGATAAAACGACGGAATAAATTCACCGCGCGTAAAAGAGATAATACGAGAGCTCTTAATCGATCGGCTCGAAACAAAGTCCCAGCAAACAACCAGATAATTCTGGTTCGGACGTGTCTTTGGCTCGTAAGCCGATTAATAGGCTTCCGGTCAAACAAGTGCTACTAACAAATCGTCTCTTTTTAAACGGTATTACAAAGAGCAAGATTTATAATGAAAAGCAAGAAGTTATACTCTTGTACTCATTAGACTTTAACTTTTCTAATTATGTTTCGCAAGATTTGTTGTACGAAACGTAATTACGTTGCGAGTTTTTCTTTCGTGTTTCTATGTACCCGCTGTAAAGCGAACGTCTGCGTTTTCCGTCTTCTCTAAGAGACGTTCTCGCTCGAGTTCTTATTCATGTATGAGCTCTCATTGTCTCTTAGCGCCGTCGTCATCCCACAAAGGCGGCTCTCGTGATCACGCGCGCTACCTACTTGTTCTCAGATTTAGCCGCCTCTAACTTTTACCCCGCGGCGTGATTTAGCTTCGTAAGAAGATACCGTTCTCATTCACTTAGCCGCGTACGGTTACCCGACACGAGAAGGATAGCGTGTGCATCCGGCGCTGTATATTTTCCCGTTTTAGCTTCTCTCTCTCTCTCTCTCTCTCTTTTTATTTCTTCCTCTCTTGTCGTCCTCTGACGGTATGTAAACACGATTTACATGTGTGAATCGCGATGAATAAGAGCGATACAAGCCGCGTGCATGCGAGAAAAGGAGGAGCTTCTTTTCCGCGTCAAGCCGTGTGTGTGCCGCTTGTGTTACCGAAGCTCTTCTGTCAATATCGACATCGCTTCCGTGCGACATCGTATCGTAACCGTACACGGCGCCTAAGTTCCATTCGAGGTGCTCGAATCACTTGATAACGTGTCCGGTGTCTGTCGAGAGCAACTCCGTCGTCTCGACTGTCGCCGCCCTGTAGAAACCGCCAAGTTCCCCGGCGGAGCCGCCGGAGTTACTCTGCCAATCGATAATGCGTCCTCTTCGCCGCGTGTCGTCGTCGTCGTCGTCGTTGTCGACGACGACGTCGTCATCCATTAGTCATTGTCGCCATCGTGATTAAAAATTCGCGATTTAATTAGCAGGATTTTAATTATTCTAATTAAAAACATCTTGAGACTTTTTTTGTGCATTGCGTCGTATCGGTAGTTATAAGTGACATTTATTAGTAGCTGCGTGATATACAGGTTTTTTTTTTTAATGAATTTTTTTAAAAGCGGATTTACCAAACAAATCGGTTGTTGACCTCTTCTCGAAAGGTAGACAAAATCGGGGACACGTAAATTAGCGTGTGTACGAGGAACAATTATTTAGAAACGTAAAACTAGTTTTCAGCGCTCTCTCGCACTGGATTTCCGGTGATTAATTAAGTCGTCAGTGTCTCTTTCAAGACAACGAAATATCGCGACGAATATGCAAATCGTTCGACGGGAAGAACAACCGCGACTTTGCCGGCTACGTTTCCGGCGTTACGTGTCTCGCGGGCGATGACATATCGTGTCGAGTTTAATGATATTACCGTTTTATACTTTGCCGCACGCGTCATTACACTCGCTCACTAATTCCAGCGTTTTCTCTCTCGAAAGCGCCGGAGAATAAGTAATTATCGTGGCGTTTCCCAGTTACGCGTGTTGGTTGAAAAATCCTGCGATCACGTACGCCGAAAACTGCGCAGGATATTTCACTATTACACGGGGAACTTCCAAATTAAAATACTTCCGGCAAACAATGCCGCTCGGTCAGTGTGGGATTTATTAATATTTTGTTTTTTTCTTTTTTATTTTTCGTAGCTAACGACCGTAACTATAGCGCGCAGTCTATCCTAAATAATAATATCTCTTAATCACCGAAATTAAACTAACGTTATTGTGACAAATATGTCGCAGCATTACATTGTCAAAAATCTTTCGATAATTTATTTGTTAAACCGAAAGAGTTAATTGCTTGGAAGGATGTCAATAATTAATTAAAATAGTCGATATGAACTAACGTAACACAAAAAGTCTTTAATAATTAAAACTTAAAAAAAAACTGACATTCGAATCAATTGCAGAACAGAAAAGAATAACAAAGATCAGCGTCCGAAATGTTTTGGTTTTACTTTAAGTCTTTATCTGTCGATGTAACGAGGCAAAAATAACTGAAAAGATCGAATAAAAATTAACAAACAAATAAACAACAGAAAATGAATTCGATAATCCGATAATACAGTACACAATGTGATGTAACAATATTAATACAAAAATATATTAAATTGTTTGAAAAATATGTAACGTTTTTAATGAAATTAAATTTAAAGACTTATCTCTCGTACGCCGACTTACATAATTTAACTTTTATAAATATTCATATATACGGTCTGTTCGATGTTTTTACTCTGCGTGATATCTCGTGTACGCATGTTTCGGACATATTTGTCATCTAGGGTAATGCCATACGTATATTGGAAAAGACTACTAACTTTCAAAACAATTCAATAAAATACGTACCATTGAAAATTAATATTAGAGTAACAATAAAAATACATAAATTTATATTATTAGATTTTTATAATTTTTATTCCGAAAAATATTACTATAAATTTTGCATTGCGGAAATGCATCGCGTTGAAGTGGAGGCTGTGAAATCGTTTGCACATGACGTTTGTGGAGAGTTTCCGAGTCGTGAACGACGCCGCTCTGTGAATCGCTCGAGTTCAATGCGACATAATGCTCTCCTATAGGGCAGGTGGTACTCGGCGAGGCACACCCGAGTGTACAGATGCACCGGTAGTCATCGGATGTGGCATCAACACGATGTTGTTGGTACACGCGAAAGGCTCTACGCGCGTCTGGCTCACGGTTTAACAGAGTCGATAAAAGCCATCCGTCCTCCTCCTTCATCGGACGAATCTGAAATCCTCGACTCGGGAAAGCGAGAGATGTCTGGTTTGTCGATATATCCTAGCACCCGGTTTTTTTCCCGTTCTTCTTCTTCCCGTCCTTCCCTCTACCGCTGTCCATCTGCTCTTAAGAAGCTAACGCACAAATAATGGCTCCCGCTTGTCACGGGATCTTTTCCTATTGCTCCTCTCGTTCCCTCCTCCCCTGCGCCCTTCTTCACCCGCTTCTGTTTCCCTCCCGCGCTGCTTTTGTCCTCCATCTACTCTCGCCCACCTTTCCTTCCCCTTTCCTGTACATCACGCGAGATGCTTTTTCACCGAAGAGAAAAAAAAAATTAAAAAGAGCCACGTCGTCTCTCCCTCGGCGCGGCTGCACGGTTCATTGTATCCCGGACTAACTGAGTTCGGTTTTGTTGATAATTCGATTGTCGTGTCCGCGCGACCGGTAATTTAAAACCGTCCGTCCATCGACGATGGAAACTGTGTACGATCCGCCGTTATTAACCGTAGCGAATTACATCGTTGCGTTCCACGCTCTTTTCTCCCTCCGTCTCAAAACAGAGAAACGATCGCGTAAAATCCCCACGAATTACGCGACTTATTTATCGCACTGCTCGAGAGCAGTAAATTCAGTTTATCTCGAATCTCGCGCACACACTTCGCGACAATTTAAAGCGCCGCGACAGTTAACTGCCAACGGGAAACCCAATATGAACGCACGTGCCATTTTACAAAATGCTTTAGTGTCATCAGATATCCGCTCTTGCAAAATTAATATCCGTTACTTTTGGAGAGAATTGTGATGATATAATTTCCGAAGTTTCGAATGTGGTTAATTTTTATTTGCGCAGTTGAACATGGAGAAATATGTTTAAATAACGTTTTAATATTACATCTCACGACACAGTTGTCACATCTGGTGTGCGAATCGGGAAGTAAAAATTTTGCATTTGCATGTTAGGATAAAAAAACCGGCCATTTGTTTCGCAAAAATCAGACGAAGCACCGATATCGATGTCTGCCGATTTCGCGATCGGAGAACCAAAGTAAGAACAAAACAGGCTTCATTAGCGCGCGGATTCGCGTCGCCGCCGTTCTTCAGGATCGATGCCTGCACACGTCGTTCTCCTTTTTCACACTCTCGTCTTTGCTATCCAGCGAGTCGTACGCTATATAACGAAGGACAAACGAGCGACTTCTCGTCGTTCTCTTCTCTCTCGCGCGCGCGTCACGAAGAAATAAAAATAAAAAATTCGCGCGTGAATAAAAATAAAAAGCGAAGTTCGAAGGGAAAGCGCGTGCTTCTTTGCGCAAAGTTTTTTCGACTAATAAGGCGTTAATAATGCGCTTTTAAATACCGGTGATGTTTTTCCGCCGAACGCGCGCACTATACGGGGTGCAGCGCGCCTTTTACCCGCTCATTTTTTCGCACAATACCCGCTCGGATTTTTACGCGCGAGGCGAATTAAAACGGCGATTTCGTTTGCGAGAAGAGCAAGTGACAAGTCCTTTCGCTGAGCAACAACTCGCGCGGGCTCGATCGATTGGCCGAGAGTTCAATTTCTTCTTTTCTTAAAGGCGTTGTGGCGCGAAACTCGTTTGACATTTACAGACACGCGTGTATAGTCGTCCCGTTCACGCGCTGCTTGAAGCCTATAGAAGAGAAGATACGTTGTACGGATCCGAGCCAGTGACGACGATGACCATCGACCGCAACCGTTTGTCGGGAAAATTATTAATTCCCGCGCGTAACGCGTGATTTATTGGAGGTACTAGCGCTGACGCAAGAAGCTCCTCGAACGTCCCGTAATTATGACCGATGGTCTTCACGTGCCTGTCGTTTTGCCTCTTGTCGTTTTGCGTAACCATGTACAAGCGCAGTCCCCGAGACTTCCGGTATCTTTGCGCTTCAACTTTTCAAAACTCGTGACTTCCTTAATCGTCGATTGTGGCAATTAAATTTGCGCGTGGCACGTAAATTGCATCAATCAATGGACTCGGTTCTTTTTCTCCGGTTCCAATTACATTTCACTATATATGTGTCTTGTATATATACATCCGCGAAAGGTATAAATTCGCGAAGTGATTAACACCTGAAGGTTATCTCTTTGATACGTATTCTCTAATCATCATGATGCAGTAATCACTTCCAGGAGTGACTCCGTAAAATAGGAGTAATTTTGTCTCTGCGATTTGACAACGGAGAGAGGGAATAAGATATCGATGATACAGACGGGATCAGGAATGGAAGCTACGAGAAAGTAGCGAAGCTTATGCGAATGCATTTCGAAAGGTATACACGTTCGAAAGTGACGACAGACAGTCGGGGAAAGAGACCTAGAAACAATGCGCGGTGTGCACATTCGAACGGACGACGAACCATATCCGAGTACTGTTTGCGCTTATCGCGGCCACGCCTAATCGCTCTGATTACGACGCTCGCTCTGTGTCTCTCGCGGCCGGATCTTTAAAACCGGGTTCGCCACACACACACACACACACACACAGCCGGGTCGTTGTTCTTTCTCGCGCAAGCTGCGCTAAAGTTCTCGTGTAATACGGGAATTATTGTGACGCGGGTTTCGCACTCGCGGATCGATGGCAATTACGATCGAACGAATTTCCAATTTCGAACTCCCACCGGTGCAACGGGATTTGAGCGCGTAATCGCTGCGCGATGACGCAATACGTGTACGTGCAATTGTTAGAGGAGACTGGGTGGATTACTTTTTTGTGTTTTTTTGAAAGTGTCACTTGGAACGTATTGCATCTACAGACCCAAATTTGTGATGACATTTACCAAGTATCATCACGATTTTGGATGCAAAATCTTCAGAATCACGCTTGAAAACCAAAAAAGTAAAACAAAAAAGTAATCTAATATAACCCACTCTCCCATTTAAACATAAATCCAATCGTTTTCCGATAAATTCACTCGCGTGATACTTGCAGTCTGTACTTTGAACACTATTCGCTCTGATAATTTTCAAATATTTCTTATTCTCTTAGTCTTTTAATGTATTATTCATGGAATTCCAAGTAGAATTGAGTTCCATTTTAATTTATTCCGATAAATAGATATTATTTTCGAAAACATTGACGGAAATATATTTAGAGAAATAACGGGTTGTTATTCAAATGTGAAGACTGGAACATCTGGATCTCTGGTCCTGGATCTATAAAGTCTGCGGTTTAAAAGTCGATAACAGTGCGTGTGCGCGCGAATGTTCACGTACACGCGTGCACATGTGCTCGTGTGCACGCGCGCGTAGCCGACGAAGGGAGGCAGACTCTCTCTCTCTCTCTCTCTCTTTCTCTCCTCTTCTCTACCTCCTTTTCCTTCTCTTCCTCTCTCTCTCTCTCTCTCTTCTCTGTGAGCAACCTGGAGTTCGCCGTCCGAGAGAAAGTGAACCAGTTGGCGGTGTTGGCGAATTTCT
>QVNW01001351.1:0-18137 GCA_014825475.1 Pseudomyrmex flavicornis | reverse complement strand
TAGTAACACAGATTAGGGTGCAGAAGGGGCGCAGCAACGTGGTCAAACGTACTGTGGTCAATCGTACCGTGGTCAAACGGAATACGCCCCTCTGAACAGATCTTGCAGCGTTTGTGTTTACAGCGTTTACAGCGAGCTCCCGAACGCAGCCTCTGAGGGTGCGATCCTATGCACTGTTATTTTTCGCGTAATGCGTAACGCGTAACTAATCAGAGAGATTACGTGTTTTATAATACGCGAAATTGAATGTCTTGATTTCGCGGTTGATGTTCTTGGTTACGCGGTACGCGTTACGCAAAAAATAACAGTGCATAGGATCGCACCCTGAGAGGCTCTTTAATCACTTGGATTGGAAATTACATGTGAGTATATCATCTTAAGAAATTTCCTATTCGATGCTTGAAGTTTCCAGAATGTTTGAGACAGCTTTCCAACCCGGACACTGATCTCTTCTGTCGCAGTTTTTGGTGTGTAGTTTGAGTGCTTTAGAGATACTAGAGCGATCCAAGTATTCAGTATTATTAAGTGTTTACTTGATAGTGTTTTAACGTTTAAAGTTTCTTGCTCAAAGGATACATACAGAAGCACGTGAAAAGTAGCACGAAACCTTTTTACAGACATTTTGCGGATCAGCTGTCACGAAAACGCGACTCAACGACTAACTGGGAATATACTTTTAACCATAATTTGCAATTTCTCGCGTAAGTAACTTGCGCTTGACAGAAATTCTGATAAATCTAATAGTTAATAAATATTTGTTCTTTTTAACGTGCATATAATCGCTTCGTTACTTTTTGAACTGTAAGTTATGTTGTATTTGTACAGTATATAATATAAAGTGGAATTTTCTAAAACATTTGTTTTTATGCTTTTATATTCAAAGTGTAATGTTACTAAAATTTATATTACATTCTAGTGTATTACATATTCCACTATATTACATTTTAGTCTACTAATACTCAGTAGATCTACTTCAACATCAGTCTGGAAGCATGGCAAAGTGGGGTGAAGGAGATCCTCGTTGGATTGTAGAAGATAGGCCTGATGCAACAAATGTTAATAACTGGCACTGGTATGTTTATATATAAATGTATTTTATATATTAATCAACATATCTTTAAATTGTTGTAGCTTTATCAGTATAAAATACACATCAATATTTTATAACATTTTTGTCATGAAAATTACTAAATTGCTACAGGACAGAGAAAAATGCTTGTGCTTGGTCACAAGAAAAGTTAAAAGAATTATTTTTAAATACAAAAATTGAAGGAGATGGAGGTTAGTATATTCCTACAATCAAGATTTCAATAATATAGTTTATATTAATTTATATATATGTCATATATGTAATACTTCTATATCGCTAGTAGAGTGTCGATCTCAAACCCAAACGTTACTGTGCAAACAATATAGTAGTCTCTTTCTCGTGCAAGGTCCAGCTGCTTTGTGCACATGTGGTTACATTAAATCTTTTCCAATTCCATGTTTTATTCTCAAGAAATTTTAGGGTGTCAATTACCATTAAAAACTCTGTATTTATAATTTTAATTATTCTCTTCCGATATGAACATTTGATAATTAACATTTGTCCGTTAGAAGTCTGGTTTCTCTTTCTCGCGTTCTTTCCGTCTCGCTTTCAAATGCTTTGTCTCTCGCTTGCACTTGCTTAGAAGACGCGCATAATGACGCTCGACCATCTATGCTTATATTTGAACTTCGTGCATCTCTCTTTCTCGAGGCTCGTGCCTCTCATTGCAAAGATACGCGACTATCAATATAGAAGTATTATATATATGATATATGTATAGACACACGCAATATATACATAATTTATATATAATCTTTTTTGAGGCTTTATGTTTTTTTCACAAGATTTTTTGTATTGTTTAATGACATTTACATTAGGTTCAACTTGAGAAGAGAATTCTACTGTGCATAGGGGAAGAAAAAACGGATAAAGTAGAGATAGCGTTGCGTGCAAGATTGGCGAGATACTTGCTGACAGCCAATGGCTGTGGAATAAGAAGCTTTCTGATAGAGGAGATGCACGAAACGGACGAGTTTTCGTCTATCCGGTTTCTCTTCCCAATTTGAACCTAGTGTGGAATGATGTATACCAACTTATAATTAAATAAATAAAAACGCTGAAATAGTATTGCACGTATTGTATGTGTAGCAAAGTACTACTGTGCCTTTTAATATATAGGGTGTCTGACAATTGATGTAACATCTCTCGTAGGCAGGTAGAAGGAGTAAAACTGAGTCGAAAAATCTTATACCATTTTGCGAGATTTGCAATAGTTACCGAAATCTTAATTAGCAAAGATCCGTGAATAAGCATGCATCTGGTTGTTTTACGCGTATATATATATATGCCTTGTGTATATATACAGGGTGTCCCAGAATGATTTTAACATCTCTTATGAGCAGGTAGAAGGACTAAAACTGAGTCGAAAAGTCCTGAACCATTTTTTTCTATTATATATAATAAAGGAGTAATTATTGAATAAATCAAGCCAATCAGCGCCGACCTTTAGTCGAACACATGTCAGTGAACCACGCGCCTGGTGTGCGTGAGCGCTCCGTGCGGTTCACTGACGTGCGCCCGGGTAAAGATCGGCGCTGATTGGCTTGATATATTCAATAATTACTCCTTTATTATATATAATAGAAAAAAATGGTTCAGAACTTTTCGACTCAGTTTTACTTCTTCTACCTGCCTACGAGAGATGTTAAAGTCATTTCGGGACACCCTGTATATATATATATATATATATATATATATATGTATGTATGTATGTATGTTTTTTTATTCGTACTTTTATATATACGTATATATTTTATGTAAGTTGTTTCTATTGGATTTATAGTATCATGTAAAATATCAGAAATGGAAAAATGTGAAGGTGAAGCAGTAGCTAATAATAGGAAAGGAAAACTTATTTTTTTTTATGAATGGAATATTGTCCTAAAATGGATATCCAATGGAAAATCAAGTAAGAAAATTGAGGGTAAAATAAATATTCCTAATCTCTCTGAAGAAAATGATATTAATGAAGTTGATGTAAGTATTTCTTTGGTACTTTGACCCTTAATAAAAATTATGAGAGAAATAGAAAATAGATATCGAAGACTTTTATCACTTTGAGAACCATATACAGGATATATGTGCAAAATATATTTTTAACGTGTTAGTTAATACACAAAAATTTGAATTGATTAACAATCTTCTGATATAAGATGCTCATATAAGATGCTACTTTGCTTGCTGACCAAGGTGTCTTTTTTGCAATAGATTTTTTAAATTTCATTGAAGAATTAAATGAATAATTCACGTATGTGATACAAAGTAACATCTTATATGAATTTTAGAATTGTTATTCAATTAAAATTTTCCATGTATATTAGTTTACACATAGAAAATTAAAAATATATTTTTCACGTACATCTTGCTCTCACGTACATCATATGGCTCTCAAAGTATTCTTTTTTTATTTAGTTTATACTTAATAGAACTATATATTTAGTTTTAATAATTTTAATAAATTATATATATACCGAGTGTTTCAGACTATTCGTACACCCCATTTAAAAACGGGGAAGCGGTTATTTTAAAAAATGTTTCAGACAAAAGTTGTTGGTGATCAAGTAATAATGCATTACATGAGCTTATACGATTGACCTTGAATGGCATTGTGAAGGTCATGTCAAGATCGACTTGACTTTTTTAAATGGGAACCCTTACTTTTTATTTCATATTCTTGTAGCTGACGTCAAGGCGTTTTCGAAACATTGGTTACAAACCTTTTTTTAGTTGAGATTTTTCTGAGTTATGAGAGTTCAACCTTTAAATACCGCCAACGTTAGCATTACCCAAGATGTACCGCGTGGAGGTCGCACGGTCGGACTTATATATTTCGAGGTAAATACAAATCGAAGAAATGGCAAATCGTCGGCTAACGCCGACGGTACTTAAATGGTGAAATCTCATAACTTAGAAAGATCTCAACTAAAAAGGGTTTGTAAGCAGTATTTCACAAACGCCTTGACGTCAGCTACAAGAATATGAAATAAAAACTAAGGGTTCCCATTAAAAAAATTCAAGTCGATCTTGACATGACCTTCACGACGCCATTCCAAGTCAATCGTATATGCCTATGTAATACATTACTTGATCACCAACAATTTTTGTCTGAAACATTTTTTAAAATAATCACTTCCCTCGTTTTTAAATAAGATGTACGGGTGGTCTGAAACACTCTTATATATATTATGGTTTTCTTTTTTTATAGATTGAGATAACATTAAAAGATAGTACTGATGAAGGAGAGCAAATAAAACAATTTTTACATACAAAAGGGAAGAATACAATAAGAGAAAAGTTAAAAAAATATGTTTCTTCTTTAAAAGAAGGTAGAACAAAATTTTTTCAATTGTTACTTATATGTAAAAGATGATGGTTACATTTTTGATGTAACCATGACGCAGCATTTGTTTATGTAATTTTTTTGATTTGCAGAATTTACAAGAGGAATGATACTTCCCAAAAAGGATAATGTAAAAGAAAATATTTTAAATATAACATCTGGTTTTAATGCTAAAGTAAGTAGAAGACTGGTTTTTTTGGGATGTAAAAATAAGTATCTATAACTAACACAGTATTTATAACTTTTTTCTCTTTTAAGATGCAAATGAATACAGTAGTGGCATCCAAAAATAATAAAACAATTGGATGTAAAATCTCGACCACTTCTATTAATCAGCAGATAAAGTTCCAATGTAGGGCGGAAGAGTTTTACAATGTCTTTTCTTCGCCTGAGGTAATAATATTACTCATATATATATATGTATATATATATATGTATATATATATATATATACATATATGTATACATATATATATATGTATATATATATGTATATACATATATATATACACGCATATTTTCGCATAACATCCTGCAAACGGCTCTTATTGACCATATATATATTTCTTAGTTTAGAAATTTCAGAGCCTAAAAATTCTTTATTAATTGTTGAATCATGCTGGTAGAAAAGCGTTATTAAATTATCAGACCATTTTCGATATATGTACGAATATTGCGAGACAAACTCCAAGTGCCTCGGTGGTCTAATAGGGAAGGCGACGGTCCGGAAAGCCGGAGATTCGATTCCTGGCTGAGAAATTTTTTCGCAATATTTTAAAAATTAGGGCGATATATGGTCTCTCATATAATGTGATGCAAATCTAACATCCTATATGATTTTAAGAATTGAGATTTTAATTCAAAAACTCACGTGTAAAATTTACATAGGAACATATATATATATATACACACACACATATATACACACGCATATTTCCGCACAACATCTTGCGAACGGCTCTTATTGACCATATATATATTTCTTAGTTTAGAAACTTCAGAGCCTAAAGATTCTTTATTAATGATATTACTATTATAAGTTTTTAGTTATTATAACTTCAATTAATAAGCATCGAGATTTTCAATTGTTTTTAGATGGTACAAGCTTTTACGAAAAATCCAGTAAAGTTAGAAGCAAAGAAAAATGGTTATTTTGAACTTTTCGGTGGCAATATCCATGGTGAATTTGTTGAGATTACACCGACAAAAATAATTCAAAAATGGCGTTGTAAACAATGGCCAACTGGACATTTTAGCGAGGTAACAATTGATATCAATGAGAAAAATGATCATACTGAGGTTAATTTACTGCAAACTGGCGTTCCACTTAGGTAAGCGTGAAAATGATGTTTTTTAATGAGTTAAATAAATTTCTCGAAATTGTGTTGACAAGCAAATTTATATATAAAAAAACGTCATGTATGAATTACAGCGAAGAAGCCTCTACAAAAGAGAACTGGGATAGGTATTATTGGGACGCTATAAAACGGACCTTCGGCTTCGGATACTTTATGTGATCCCAATTTGCTGTATTTATTTATTGCTAAGTAGAACAATCACGAAAAGTGCGCGTATTATCGCGTGAGTGCTTGACTTCTGCGGAAGCATAGATGAATCTACGCGATGGAGGAGAAGTGTTCCAAGATATACGCACGGATTTACTCTGTTCTTTTTTCGTATATTTGGTACCGCCTCGTGTAAGACTATCAATATTATTGCGTGTAGTGTCGTGTGACATTACATAGCGATTGTACGTCTTTATCTTTAGATGTATGTATCTAATAAATCATAAGATATAGAACAGTAATCTCTAATCTGTTCTTTCTGTATGAGAACGACCGTTGTATCGAGCCTTATTCCTTCAAATTACACAATGTCACAGCTTGAGTTAAATCATCCAATTGTAGATTAGATAATCGCTAACTTTGCCAAGAATATACAAGAATACAAGTATACATCTTTGTAAAAAGACAGGCCGATAACGCAATCAGTCTTCTCATAAAAAGAACCGAGTATTTTGCAGCTTATGGTAATGTTATAAAAATTATTTAAAACTAATTTTTAAAAGCAAAACAATGTAATATCACATTAAATTCGGATTATTGTGACACATAGTGCGCCACATATTTATATATTTAATGATTGAAAGACGCGAGTAAATCGTCTTGTATTAAAAGACTTAAACTTAAAGTATAATAGATCTCTTTTTGCGGTTCGGTTTTGCTTTTCGTTAGAGCAACAGGACCAATGTTCTCGGCGGCTAGACGGGAGCGGCATGAATGGGCAGATCCAGAGAACGCCAAGTGCGCGTGCCTTCGAAAATCAAAATCAATGTAGTCCACCGTCGTTCGCACCGTCGGTCTGCTTGTTCGCTCGCGAGTTGCCCACGCCCTTAGTACGTTTCGCAGTCCCAGCGCGGTCGTGTCGGAGTATCCGGAGTGTAGTGTCGTTTCCCTCTCTCTATTTCTCTGTACTTCTTCTTTGTTACTCATACAGTCACGCAAGTGCTCGCTGAGATACATACGTATACTTATTTATCCCCACCTTTATTTCAAACTCTCTCATTCTAATCCTACTTTTCTTTTCTCTCAACCATCTCTTCTCTTCGTTTCTCTTTTCAGATCTGCTCTCTCTCTCTCTCTCTCTCTTTCTCTCTCTCTCTCCTCCCCCCCTCCCTCTCCACACACACATCTCGATTTTTTCTCTCACTCGCATCCCTTAACTAAATCAGTCGAGCAAAATTACTTAAGAAACAGAAAGAGAAGTAGAAGCGGAAGAGAAATTATCTCCCTCGTCCGAGAAGCGCTCTCTGTCCATCATTACTATTACAGTCTCAGTCTTTATTCCGATCTCGTACTAGCACCATCAGCGAGCTCGCGATTTATGCGTGAAGCATCCCTCTGTTTAATGCGGCTCCACTTACGCGCGCTCTCTTTTCTCTTCCTTCATTCTTTCACTCTATCTCTCTTTCTTTTTTTTCTCAACCTCCGAGTTTCCTCTCTTTTTCTCTCGATCGTATTTTTGCAATTCCTTTTGCATTTTACCTTTCCGTTCCATCTAACATTATCTCTTTGTCGTGCAGAGCACGCGTATATTCATATTCGTAAGCATCCGTGTCCCGCTCCTTACGTTAATCACGCGTGTTCCCGTGTACGCTATTGTAAGTCAACATAACAGAATCGCGTTGTACGCGCGACACAAAGCAGCAACTTTTGCAACAACCAAGATTGGCATCAATTCTCGCCGACAAGAAGAAGCATCGTCTCGTCGTCTTTATCGCCGTCGTGATGATTGCGGGTCGGTGCTCGTCCTCGTGCGAACCATGTTGTAGGTGATATGGGGGTATGCCGCGCGCGCCGATTACACACGACAGACATGTGAGTGCTAGAGTGTCTTCTCTTTTACCTTTTTCCCCCTTTCCTTCCCCTCTTCCTCTTGACATCACTGCCACCCCTGCAGTCCGCCGCTTCTAACTCCCGCCCTCGATTCCCTGCGCAACCTCCAGTGGAGGAAAGCACGGCGGAAAAGCGGAGCTCTCTCGCAACGCGCGCGACTCGTAACAGAGAAAGATCTCTGGCGGTGGACAGCACGACTACGTTGAGAAGAGGTTGTCTCTTATTTGCTCGCTCGCTTACTCTCATATAAGAGAGGATCGACTCTCCTTTCATCTATCGCATCGCATCGCATCATCGCCGCCGTAGCTGTCTCGCGCCGAGAGGAACACCGAGAGGATGCGTGACGCACTCGGGCGAGTATAGCTAGGAAGAGTGTAGTGGACGGCTTCTCTTTATTTTTTTTCTTTCTTGTTTTCTTCTTTCGACACTTTTCTTTATATTATTTGCTGTCGTGCGATTATCAGATCGGCAGATCTCGAATCTCAGCACCGTGAGAGTCGAGGTATCGGTGTCTGTCTCTCGTGTTGGGCGGATACGGCAATAGAGCCACCCTACTTTTCCTTGGGGTAGTTTACTTTCTCTTGCTTGGACTCTAGTCGCGTCATGCCTCTCGCTCGTCTCTAGCCGAACTTCAATAACATGCTTATCACGGGTGCATATTTTCTTGGATTTCTCTCACATCTAGAATCGGAGATCGTGTTTTCGAATAAATGAGGAATTGTTGTACAGTGCGAGGAGAGGCGCGTTTGCGCGCGCGCGCACAAACTTTTACGAATAAAGTGTTGGATCCGAGCAGTGCTTTCGGCTCGGCGTGCCTTAAGTGTGCTGTGAGATTCACAACAAAAAGTGGACTTTTCTGTAAACTTACTCCAGTACGCGAAATAGATTTGAATTTTAACACATATTGCTATTGTTAAAAACAGTTGTTTTATTATTTAATAAAAAAAAAAAAAGAAACGTGAGCAAGATCTTGTTATGTCAGTCGTTTGAAAATAATCACGTCTATTTATGGAGTGTTCTCGACATGAGAATAACGTTGAAGCTTTACCTTCATGAATTTTGTAGAGTGCGAATCGATAGAGATCGCGTATCTATAATCAAATATACAATTGTATGACGCGCGCATTATAATTCATCTGCATCGTAAAAACCTGCGTTTATTTGGACCATTCTCGATTATTTTGGATTATTCTCGATCAATTTCGATTCTACCTTAAAACTCTCAACTATATTTTTCTTGTAATATCTGTTTGCTGTAATCGTAGCCTAATTTGCTCTTTGAGAAGCATAAAGAAAATAACCGACTTTAACGTGACTTTGTTATTGTTATCTATTACACTATTACACAATTGGCGACACGCGTATCAAAAATCAAAATAACTGTCCTAGCAAGTGCAGTAAGTCACGTCGGTTGTTTATCTATAAACATGCATGCGAGATTTTCCGCGTTATTGATGAGGGACATGATACGTAAGAGTTTTTCAGCGGAGAATTCGAAAATAACCAACGAAGGAGCGGAAGATATATTTTTCATTAAAACAATGTGTGCGCCGAGTCGTTATTTTTCCGCGGACGTTCAGATGTGCGTGTATACGTATTGATGTACGCCTGATTGCGTGCATGTGTATGTAATATGTATGTACCTGTGGGACATGGGGAGGGGCATATATGCACATCCCGAACCTGCACGCATATAAAATAATAGATAATCGGCTACTCATGACCAAGAATAACATTTAAATTTCACATTTTATTGCTATCTATAAAATTATACGTATACAAACAATATCTGCGTTTTCTGAGAAATTATGGCATTTAAATGATGTAATTAATATATATTTTCCGCTTAAATTTTTATTTATATTTTCTCATTTGTCTATATGCACAATGGTGCATTGGGAGAAAAATAATATAAAACAAAACAGTGTATATAAAATATCTTAACATTTTGAGTAAAACAATTTCATTCATTATGATTGTACAAAGAAAAAGTGCTGAAGGTTTTAATCAAGCGATAATAACTTAACGATTTTGTTATAGAATGATTTCTCAAAATATATTGTTTATATATAAAGGAATATTTTTTTCCGAATTACTAACGCGGCGTTAAACTACTCGCGTTTTAATTTAACGTTTGTCTCTCTATGGGCGGAGACGTGCTTTTGCCTGCAATTCGCGACTCGCGATCGGTATCGTCGACAATGCACTTCCGGCTTTGCGTAAAATTATTATTGTCCGCGAGGACAAATCTACGTGTCGTCGTTCATATCATCTCTCAAGTTAACAACAAAATCCTTAATTTTATCATCGCTTTATAATGTCGAGATATTATTTCGATCTCTATGTGCGAAAGATTTTTACGCAATTTCAAAAGCGCATACACACATAAACACTAATACATGTTTTGTATTTCTATAGTATGTATTCAATTAATGATATTTTCTTTTTGTATAGTAATAATTTACTGAAACTGTGTTTCTTATTAAAACTAGTAATAAATTTCAAAGGTGTTAAGAACCAGTCATTGGATTTTGCGGATAAATATATCTTAAATATATTTATATTTTTAAGAATGTAAATTCTTACACATTATTTTGAATTGAAATTTTCAATTCTTAAAACTATATAGGATGCTTGATTTGCATCTCATATATGAGAATACCCATTTTCCCTTTCCAATTAATTTAGAAATTATATTGCAAAAAATCGCATTTTGTGTTTCTTAAAATTTGATATTGCAAAATGTCAGTATATTTACTAGCAATTGTTTTTTCTTAAATATTTATGGCATTCGATATCAATTAAAATTTCTTTGAATCTAAAGATTGATAGATATTGCAATCAAAAATCGCAATACGAAGATCGAATCAGAAAATAACATTTCGCGTAATGTCAGAATACAATTGCCCTTCCGGTCACATTTCACGAAAGCTTTGAATTCTTCTGATTCGATCTTGCACCAGAGAGAAAGTTCTATTCTTTTCAACTGCACTTTATTACACTCTTTGCACTTTAAGTGAACCGACTATAGTTGCGCTGAAGAAGAGAAAGATAGAAAGGAAAACAAAAAGCAAAAAGAAAAACAAATGTGAAGAAGTGCGAAAATAGCTGAAGAAAGAACAAACCTATTATAATCCACGATAAAAACTGTCGCTTGTTCCGCTTTTTGACCATGTGTCAAGACAGCCGCTAGCGATGATGATAACCCTTACAAAAAAAAGAACTACTGCTGATTACATACAAATAAAGTCAATAATATAAATATTACTGACAATCACACAAGAATATTATTAGATATTACAGGAATCACTGAGAATATTACTAGCAATTACACAGAATGCCAGTAATTCTTTTGTACCACTGCCGCAATATATTACTGTCAGTAATTCTTTTTCGCAAAGGAATATATACAATTTTTGATTTATCAGAAAACAAAATAATTCATTTACTTTTGCACATAATTAAATTTGTAAGAGTTAAATTTATAATTACTCCATATGGACTGAAAAAATTATCAGACTTTTTTTCGATATGCATATAATTTTTGTTCAGCATAATCTGTTGAGAAGTTTTAAAAACGACAGATGCGAAAAATACAGTTTGTGCTGTATTTGAGGCAAATATTTGCTTAGGATTATGTAACAGCAGACCGATCTGTTTGCATTCTGACTTAATTGAGTGGATGAACGCACGAACAAGCGAGAATAGCTTTTTAATTGCGATTACATGGCTAATCGTTCGCTATATTATATATATCTTTCCATTAGGAAATAAAATGAAACGGGAGATTTGTTAGTTTCCCGATATTATGGAAGAAAGAATAATGCTCTTATCCTATGCGTCTCCAAGATATTCCCCGGATTCTTTGACGCAAAAGCGAGGCATTAACGCGATGCTATAAAGGGCATATCAGAAATCGCCGCAATTTCTCGCAGTCTTGGATCCTCAAAACCTTCTAAATAAATCTGTTTTCAGCAAAAACTTTTTATCGGAGATTTACGATTAGCTTTATTCTCTTTGAGTCTTCAGCGATGTTTCATTAAGGGAGTTTTCTCATGTAACAGCCAAAATTTCAAGCATTTTTTAAGAATTTTTTTTGAATTTTAATGAAGAATATAAAACGCAATTTTTAATGTTTTTATATTATTTTAATGAATCTTATAGTTTAAAAATAAATATTTTTGTTATAATTTATTAATATTTTGATTATACTTTCTGCAGTCAAAGATGGCGCCTTGAAAAAAACGGTGAAGGTAAACTCAGCCTACGCAGTCATCTAAAACAAAAAATTCAAAAAGATTCTTAAGATTCTGTATGCTTGTCGCTATCGCAAATAGAAGAATTGGTCATTTCTGACAAAAATTTCTTGGTTTTCAACCAAACAAATTCAAAATTAAAAATGGCCGTTAGTTTGTTTCTTTTTTATAAAACTGACCAATTCTGCTACCTGCAATAACGACAAACATATCACAGATCACAAGATAAAGATTAAAAATCCTTTTGAATTTTTTGTTTCAGATGACTGTGTGAGCTGAATTCACTTTCATCACCTATTTCAAGGCGCCATTTTGATTGTCGAAAACATAATCAAAATATTAATCAATTATAACAAAAAAATTTACTTTTAAACTAAGATTAAAATAATAACATATAAAAAGATTTAAAAGATTGCGTTTTATATTCTTCATAAAAAAAATTCCTAAACAACGCTTAAAATTTTGATTGTTACATGAGAAAATCTTCTTAACTCTTTCGCTCAGACCTGTATTCACAAACTTTAATATACTTTTTATTAATATACATGATTTATTAATATTCATTTAGTATTTATTTTTTCATTATATGTAACATTAATATTTTTACAGCATTTATTGTTCTTTTATTTTTGCCCGTTTATTTTACATAAAATGTTACATATGAAAGAGTTATTAGAAAAACTCTTGCAAAAGTTTACTAAAATTCAATAAAATTGTGTGTAAACGAAGCGGTTTGAAAAGAGATGAGAGAGAGAAAAAAGAGAGAAAAAGAGAGAACTTCTGATCGACAAGAAATACTGATCGGAGCAACTATGTGTTACACTCTTGTACCAAATTAGGTTGTACATACATCTACCGTTTTCTCTTAAGAGACATCCCTGACCAACCCGCGTATATATCGCGTAGCTACTACCCATATAGTTCGCCTCATCGTCAGGTATGGCACCCGTTAGAAGTAATTCGATCGACATGTCCCATTTATGTCTACTCGCAAGCAAAATGTGATAAAAGCCACAGCGATAATAGCGAGTGCCATCTGTTCCACTGTGAGAAACGGTGGAGCGCGATTGATATACGATTTCTTTTCTTTTATAATTGTTATTCTTTTTTTTGTAATTTGCAAACGGTTGTGATTTTAGAAAGAAAAAGTAAAATAAGGCATTAAATTTTCAATACTCGAGCGTAATTATCTTAAAATCTTCAATTATAGTTTTAAATTTATTCAACTTAAACTTCTGCTTAATTTGATCACTATGTAGTTGAGTATATTAACTATATAATATACTATATACTATTGAGTATATTAATATAATAATTACAACAATTAAATTGTATGTGTGTGTTTGTGAGATAGAAAGAGAAAGATTTTTCTTATTAATGAAATATCAAAAGTTATAGCGATCTTTCTCAATATCGCGCGATTGATTTTTGAAAACGCGTATTCCCGCGTGTTTTTTTTTTTTTTTACGTTTCTGAACGGGATGTGCGGATTCCGTTTGACGTAACGATAGCTATATATATTCAGGTTCGTAAAAATATGCACGGCGCAGTTTATGCGCGCGTTTATGCACATGCGAGGAAATAATATACATACGTATACATATATATATATATATATATATATATATGGATGCATATATAATTTTTTTACCGGCAAAAAGATTAGCATATCGGAAAATTTATTTATAGTTCAACTATATAGCGTGTCGGGACAACTGCAACATCACTGCTAGATATAACGCTTTGTAATAAGCAGAAAGATGTATATAAGTGGATCACGGCCTTCTGCTATTTTTTTACAGTTAGTTGTTAATAGATATATTTTATGCGTTTGTAGACAGCTTTATGTTATCATTTTGTTTTTTACACATTAATTGTCCGCGTTATGCGCGGACATTATCGATTGGAACGTGCTTTTGGACGAATATAGAAGAAGCGTGTTTTTGTAAAGCTGATCTGATGATCGAATTTTAACTTATAATATTACTGGTTAGACTTACAATTAGTTATCCGCAATCTATCTCGGATCACATATCCCGATATATACTCTTGTAATAAAAGAAGCGGAGCAGGTCAACCGAAATCGATAGCCGATAAAAGTGTTTACATTATTACACGCGACTGAAACATTATTTTTACATTTTCTGTGACTCGGTTCATTTAGATTTTTTCAGGATAAATATCTTTACGTAGATCAGTCATAATCATTTGACAAAGAACGTTGAAAAATGACATTTACATTTTCACATTACCTTTTATACATTTGTACATTTATTTTTCTTATATATATTTATCATATACCTATTTCTTTGTTTATTTACTGTGTTGCATGTACTTTTATGCATATACTTTATTATATCGAAAGCTTTTCAATATAAGGCATTTGATTATTTTCAAGTAATATAACATAATTGATTTTTGAATAGAAGTATAATATGCGCCTGGCGAAGCATGTGGGAGCCGCAAAACTTTGACATACGATCGTACGATATGGAAGTGGAGAAGCGTACATTGTGCATACATATTATTAGACATGCATCCGGGCAGTGAATAAAGCGTGCACACGATACCTGTCCGCTTAACGAAGAACACTGACGTAAACGATTTTAATACTCATCATTCGTTGCCTATATATGACGCGAACTAAATCTCTTTTAAAAGATTGCTTGTATTGTCTGTAATGAATACGCACACGCGTGCGCCAAGCAGTTATCTGCACGTTGCAAACTCGTAGCTGTCACTGACGTTATTTTAAACGGCATTACAGACTTTTTGTAACTCCATGCTATCACGGATACAATAAATGTTATATACATATGATATATATATGTATAACATATACATATGTATATATGTAACGTGCTTCTATACTCTGAATTATCAAGATAGTAACTATTTATAGTCATTATCATAGTGTTCATTATATATTATATTTAATGAAGCTTATTACATTTAAATTTGAAAAATGTAATTTTAGCAGTTCATCTTTTTATATTTCTTTTTTTTTATTTTTTTTAGTTTTTGTATTTTTATTTTTTAATTTATTTTTTTGCTTTTCTATCGATTAACTGCAAATCGTTAAGTTTCTTCCTCTGATGCAATTTTGTTCGGTTTTATAATGTTCTAAGCTAGAAGTGACAGTCTTAAGGTTGGCTGGACTATCTTAAGCCAGTGGCAGCTTCGTTAGCATTTTCCGGAATCACGCGTACAAGATGATGTCTGAGTCGTCTAGGCGTATTAACAAACTAATTAAGGCCAGTGTTCGTTACCGCAGCACGCTGTTAACGAGATTGCGCGAGCGGTATTTCTCTACGCGTTTCTATATTTATTTATAGAGCGGGTCACGTGAGACGATATAGGGTCAGCTATTATCTAGCTATCTAGTGTTGTCGTTATGTGATCGAATATGTAACGAAACGGTATACCTACATAATGTGTCATTTGGAATAAACCGGCACAAGGATCAAAATTTTCCTCCTGAATCTATAAAACCATCAATTTCAAAGATAGAATTCAGATTTTATCAGCTGGAATTGATTTGATACTTGATAAATAAATTTCCTGTTATGAGAACACGTACTAATGATTTAAGTATTCTCACAAACACTGCATTATTTTTTATATATTTAAATATATATAGTTTTTATAATTTTATAAACAGATTATTTTTTTCTATGATGGTGCAGAAAGTGAATTAATAATGTGGCTAGTTTTCTTGTAAAATATACGCGGAGTTCATAGTACGTATAAAGCACCGTAATATTACCGTCGATTTCATGGCAACGGTATCCATTGCGATTTACTATTATCTCCTTTAACACTCTGTTGCGCTTTAATAATTAAATTAATAACCGCTTTTTCTAAGCGCATATTACACTTAAATGCTCCAAAATGTGTAATTGGCACTTATCTTGCGCAAGTATGTAAAAAATTTGTCAATAGAACCAAAATTATTAAAACAAAATATCTAATGTTTGAAAAACGTCTTTATCAAGAAAATTCGATGAACTTTTCAAACGCTTCATGTAAATCGAAGAATTTAGAAGAAATAGACAATTCAAAGCCTTTATTAGACAGCGTAAGATAAAAATTACAAGCTTGCTTCGATTTTCGAACGACGTCCTATCACTCGCTTCCGAATATCTCGAAGCGGACACGATACTGTTCGACCTTCGCGAAAAGTGTTACGAAAAGCTCGATACTGTTCGTGTCTACTCGCTGTAACGAGAAACATAATCGCGGAAACGTTAATACTAATGATTAACAACGGCGAATTATGTACGTGCGCTTTTGTTCTCGTGATAAATGTCGATCAATGTAACATATTGATGTAATCATTTACATTTTTCGTTATATTACCGATTTTCTTTCTCTTGTGGAACAGTATTTAGTTTGAACTTCTCGAAAACATTTTTAGTGAAAATCTAAGAAGATTAAAAGAACACCATGTATTGGTCAAACTTAAGAACGTACATATTCGATTATATATTATATGAATATAATATTGAGAGATATAGATTACAGAAAATAACTCTCTCTCTTTTTTTCTCTCTCTCTTAATTTATTTAGCTACGAGAGTATCTAGTATTTTCAAAGAATTTGTGCAATCACACATTTTTACAAAAACGGCTTAAATATCGCTAGCATTTCTATAATTACAGACGTCGGGCATGCCATGCGCACTTAACGGAGAGGTAATCGCGTTGCACACCTGGCGCAACATGCATCCTTCCACGCCCTTGCCGCAGCAGCAGTTCGACCTCACCAAGGATATCGAACTGGCCGCATTCGATGAGGAATCTGTCGCAGTTATGGCAGTTATCGAGTACGTTAGTCCTGCTTATCTATCTTAATGTGTTTTCTTTTGCAATAATATAAGAACCTTCAAAATTGTTTCAAAACATTTTTTTAAATGAGAAACACACAATTTAAGTATCGTGCGGATCTGAGAAAGTTGTAACTTTTAATTTAAAGCTTAATTTTTATACAAAAGCTTAATTTTACGCAAATTTTTTATTATCATAAAATTTGAAAATTAAAACTTAAAGACAAACTTTTTTTTAGTTATTTATTTCTATTTCTTCTCGAGGAGCTTAATTCTTACACGGCTTTATCTTTGAATGACATTCTGACATTTTTCTTAAAAAAATAACACAAATAACAAAAAAGAGTGTAAAAGTTTTAATTACACAAATAGGAAAGTAACCAAAAGTAACCAAAAACGCCAGTTTGTTTTTGGGCGAAATGCTCTGAAACAACTTTGTCATTCATCCTTGTTATGATCCTAAAATAACAATTTTTTAATAATAGGACAAATTCATGAAATTAATTTGTTTAATAAAAATGGGAAATTTTACTTTTCACAAAAGTGGTTCCTAAGGGCTCCCTCTAGAAGGCCTCTAAAGAGCCCGATTGGTGACTATAATACATATAGAACACATTACATTTATAAACTAACATGAGTAAAGTATGAACATGTATTGGGAATATACTAATAAAACAATAAAATTACAACCTTATTATATTCTTTAAAAAAACAATATGTTTTTTAATTTGTATGTTTTTTTTTTAATTTGTTCCTCTTAGAACCTGCAACATAATTCCAAAAGACTCTAATTTTTATAAAACCCTATTGTTTATAAATACATATGAAGAAAGAGAAGACTTTCCACTTTAGAAATCATATAAGGAACCCGACATAGGCCACCAACTTGCAAACATAAAAGGCCATTATTACTCAGAACGCTTTAGAAACCACGTTTAAACTATATAAAAATGTAGCATATCTAGTCAGGATTCCTACTGTATATAGTAACTACTGTATATAATAACCACTTATCATTAAACTACCCAGCAAACACAGATACATAAATGTAACATAAATACCGTAATGAAACGGAAAGTAACAAGTAATATAACGCGTATTTGTTTCATGTACCATTCACGTTAGTTTTAATTTCCCACTCATACCAAATTGCAGTTATATAAACTAAGTATAACATGTTACTAAAATGTTATATTACTGTTCTTTTACTTGTTATAAAATAGTAATAATA
>QVNW01001350.1:0-34831 GCA_014825475.1 Pseudomyrmex flavicornis | reverse complement strand
GGTGGTGGTGGTGGTGGTGGTGGTGGTGGTGGTGGTGGTGATGGTGGTGGTGGTGGTGGTGGTGGTGATCCTAGAGGGATGAAAGTGTATTGCATCACGGTTGGGACACAGTGTGCGGTGGCAAGTGGGAGGAACTTCGGATGGTAAACAGGGAGGGGAACCGTGCATCATCCGAGAATCGAACTTCGACTCTACAACTTCCGGTACGGTCTCTAAGATCTCCGCGCGAAGCGAAATTCAATAGGCCATTCCCTTTTAAGAAATGCATTTCGATGCCTTTGACGCGGAGTGGTGTGAATTTCGCTCATATATACCTAGCCCTTTTCTACAGTACGTCGCGCAACGAGATCGCTCACGCAACGAAATTTGCCGTTATACTAAAATTGAAGTTTTCCTTGAGTCGTTTCTCTGTTCTCTCTTCGTAAAAAGTTTCCACTATGAAATTTCCTCCGGGAAATTCAACAATAACATCCAATGTGGTAAAAAACTTTGACGAATGTGATACTGAAAATAAAATCTTTGGTTTCTTCGAGATATATATGTGTGGGGAAACATTTATTTTCATAACCGCACACGATTATACGCGATTATACGCAGCGTATATTAATGTGCAAACTCTCACCGCTTTGTGCCAATCAACGCGCGACTGTCTATTAAATTGTCGTGTGTATATATTAAATAAGCTTGAAACGTGTTTACCTGGCGATAAGCGTTTATGCGTCGATTCGAACGTTTCAGTAGATTCGACCGAATTGCATTGATTGATGTCGAATAGCTCGTTATTGTCGCAAACTAGTAAGCAAATCTGTCGCGCGCATAAATTCACCATTGCTCACTTTGAATTCGCGCCTAGTTCGCCTGATACGCGATAGAAGAATTGAATTTTCCCAACACGAGGAAGAAGAGAGAATCAACAGTAATCTAATAAAATATTATATAGGTATGTATCATTAGAACGCGCAATTTTCTGATGCGACTTTGTCTTGTTTCGCAACGCGCGTGCAAACGTCACGCGTGAATTTAATTATCATAAATCGTGATACATCAGTTTCACGGAACATTCCGTTTTACGGTGCCATCATTAGTGCAAATATCGTAGCGGGCGTTCTATCGTCTACAAGTCGCCGCATACGACAGATGTTAACATCGAATTAACACGTACAACGTACGACTACACAGCGCCGTGGCAAGTTAACAGCGTTGCCGGCACGTCGATATGATCGCAATTTCAGCTTACAACCATAATTAACGCGTACTGTACCTACCTATCGGCCGTGCGCCTGAGTGGACTCTACTAAAACGTACTTTACCGACCATTAACTGCAAGAGATGCAAGACTTCACACACCAGACGATAATATGCCACATGTATCAGAAATATTTCGCAGTTTATTTTCGAGGCGCAAAATATTCTCGTTATTTGTCCGAGATTCTGTCCGTGCAGCGCAACTTTCATGCAATATTCATGTATTTGCAGTGCTTGTCGCGCGCAAGTGCTTAATGAATTTTTTGAAGATGCTTTTTGTCAATTTATAACTCGTCTGCTATCTTTTTCTGTCAATAATGATATAAAAATTATAATATCTCTTTTTAAAATAGTGCGTGTAGAGAATGTATAGCTCATGTATCTAGTAAAAATAAGGTATATTACATAAATTGAAGAAATTATTGCAAAAACAATATATTCAATTATATACATGAATGATAATTATATAATTAAATTTATAAATTTTCTCGTGTCGAAAATTGCATAGAAAATGAATTAATTAGAATTAATATGAATTTATTAGATATAATACGGGAAACTATAAATGAGCGTACAGCAAATAACAAATATTACCGCATCCTCTAATCAAAATATAATTACACTGACAAATAGTATCGTTTATTATCAATATTGCATACCAAAGAGTTGCTATATTACTAATCCGTATGTAATATTAATCAGTAATATTAATCGCCATGCAAATATTGTAGTTCTGGCAAATTTAATAACGACGTCGATAACCTCGCTTGTTCCTGTGTGTGCCCGCGCGCGCGAACGTCTCTTCCGTGTTTGCACAAGTACTTCTGTAAGCGGATACAGAGTCGTAATTAGACGCGCGGTACTCGCCGAGAGGAGCACTCGAAAAGTAAACGAGGGGACGAGCGAGCAATAATCCAACAAAGACGTGTTTGTATACGCACTTACACGTTCGCGAAAATGACGATGTTCACAACAAGGAACAACATTTGCGTGTCTCACATGCGTGAAACAATTGTCTATTTTGCATTGTAATTTTTCAATGTTAAAGCGCGCGAAGACATGCGAGTGATATTGATTTTGCGGTAAACAACTGCGAGAGGAAGCATAAAATTATGAGCGACATTTTGCAGTCGCAATTTCTTACCACTTTCTCGTTCACGTCGACCAAAGTTTTCCGATTGTGTAAAATTTCTGCTGAGCGTAACGTCGAAACTATACATCGTACCTCTATCCTCGCTGTTATCTCGCTCAGGAAATTTCAATTTTAATTATAATTTCAAACGACTCGTAAATGAGACGCATTCATTACCCGCGTTTTACGTCGCGCGCGCGTTTATAAATGTTCTGCTACGACGTTACAACGTTGCTGCCGGCAACATCGCTAATTAATGATCAACGTTTTGTTGTTCAAAACACGATACGTCATACTTTACTCTGTTCTCGAGAATTTTAACGCGGAAATAAGTTTCTCATTTTCGCCGTACCTAATAGCAGAATTACAAAATTGATACTGAAACAAATAATAACTCACGGAATATGGAGGAAGTTTAAATTGAGACACTCTTTCGTATGCTCTTTTCTCATATTTTTCTATATCTTTTAATTTCCATACGTTACGAAAAAGATATATACGCGTGAACAAAAGTATAAGTATTTTTTTCTGAATATATTTATGAATACATTATTTAAACATTAATATTTTTCAAAAAAAAACAATACTTGTATATTCTTAAGTTTAAAAAACGTAGTTTCCTACAGGAACTTGATCTCAAGAGCGTGCGAGACCTCGACGGTATGAAAAGCGATATGTCGCTTTTGCATTCTTTCACGTGTCACGTTGCAGTTCGCAAACTTCAAACGCACTCGCACAAACTTCCGACGATATGTGGCAACGTGCCAAAAATAAGCAGCAAAATTAAATTATAACATGTTAAGTAGAATTTATATTAAATATATTAATGAATCTTAAATTTTATGTTGCGCGCAATTTTCTATCCGGAAAGCTCTGTATTTTACTGCAAGAAACGATATAAATATATCTACGATATAATGCCTCACTTTAAATATCTCACGCTACGCGGACAGCGATCGTAAAGAGGCGTTACTGCGCCGTCGATATGCATGTGCATATCTCTATCTCCGGTTCGTACGCGTCTGTCTATCGTTGTGTGCAACGGCGTCGAAATGACAGCAACGATGCCCGACAGATCGGTTCTCCGGTTGTGGCCGCGTCAGATAAAAATACGCCAACGAAATTCCGCCTCGACCACAAACGTGGCAAAATTGCAACAATAAAATCCGCCAAGTATCTCGGCGACGCAGACGCGGGCGAAATAAACCGATCTCTTGCTTGATTCAAAGAAGTATTTTTGCTAATTAATAAAAAAATCGTTTTTAAATAATATAGCAATAAACTTTGATTCGATTTTACTTTAAAGAAACGTTTTTTTTTATAACTCAATATACGTTACGTTGAAACAATTATATGAAAAACATACATAAGTCAGAATTTAAAAACACGATTCAAGTGGTAATAAATATTAAATATTAACTAAAAGAATTTGCAGTGCACGCTGCGGTAAGATATTGCAGTGCGGCTGATAAATGAAACATTTCCGTATCATTAAATATAGTTATCACTTCACCTCTCTTTCTCTTTATCTTCATTCTTCTCTCTTTCTCTCTCACATGCGCGAGTGAGTCTTTTTACCTACATACTTAACATGTATTTGCGGAACTAAATTCCATAATAGATGCTTTCCTGCTTGCGATATACACATGTTAAGGTTTGAGCACAATAGAGAAAATATTAGGAATAGGAATTAAAAACAGAGATTAAATGTAATGCACAATGCGAAAAAATAAAATATAGCATATGAATGTATATAAATATAGGCTGTATATCATGAAGCCATGACATATTTTCTATATTTATATGTTAATTTTATTTTTTTTCATTGTTATATTACATTTAACTTCTATTTCTTATTCTTAATATTTTCTCTATTGTGCTCAGGCCTTTATTATCAAGTAATATATTTATTGTAATATGCAAAAAAGATATACACAGTTGGAAATATTTAAATAACACGTAATTTTGAGATCTCCAATTATTTATCACGCGTCATAGATGCATTAATATCACTATTTCGCGGAAGTGATCTCTGTGCATTATTAATTATCGATCTTCACAATCTTCGAACTTCGCGTTTCTCATTTTTCTCTCTCTTTCTTACGCGCGCGCGCTTTCTTTTTTTCTTTCTCTTTATCTTCCTGTTCTGTTCTATTTTTCATCGTTGCGACTCGAGTCTCTTCTCATCTTGCATTATTCTCATCTTGCATTATTTCCATAATTATATTCAATGTTTTCCTATCCGACGTGCGGGAAAACAGCGACTATTAAATTCCTTGCGTAGCATCACGCTCTCGAAGAAGCGAAGATGCTGTTATACGCCTGTATAAAATGTCTTTTTTTGGTTAAGTCGGGAATCGCGAGAAGGGAAAGAAAGTAGGTATACAAAAAGCATACTAGTTAACGCAAAACGGCCTTAAAATCCGCATTGCAACGAGAGCGCATACGAAAAAAATCTCTTACGCGCCTCGTCAACCAGTTAATTGCTTTTTAAGTCGAGCTAATATGCACGGCGGAGGATATGCTTTATCCGCAGTTTTTAAACCGCTACCAAGCCGCGACAATATCCCACCTTGTACGTTGGAATTTCATCTTACCTCATAATGCGCCACTTCGACACCCATCGACCTCATGCTAATCTAACGAGCCGTAACCGCTGAGTTAGCGTCTCCTTAGTTAGTCTCTCTTCTGAGGCGCGGACTTTTAAGTATTTAATTATTTTGTGCTATTTACGCGTTCTAATTTATGGAATCTTCCTTGACGTTTTTGTTGACATAGCTCGATTAATATTAAACACAGCAACGCCGACGAATTAATGTCATTGTTTTTTACACGGAATTTTCTACTCATTTAGAGATTTCATTACTTTATTGATTTTATTACTTTTACGTAATGTAGAGATATTTTGAATATTATTAGAAACTGAAATAATTTAATTTTGTTAATTATAAGAAATCATTACAAACTCTAATTTTGTTGTTGATTTATATGTAAAGATATTTATATATAAAGATGATATACGATTTTTACATATAAAAAAGAAATTTCTATTTTACTCTATATCTTCTATTTACTCTAAATTACACGAAGAATATTATTTCATTTTTTTATTTAATACAGTGTTTCACGCGATTTGATAGATTACAGATGTCTTCTTGACACTCGAAACCTTTTCGTTGTTCTCACCGAGCGAGCAGTATGCAAATTTCTAACTAATTTTCTTAGGCGTCTACACGTCGCGCTCATTTCTTAAAGCGTGGTTTGTAATTATTAGGCATATTTGATTTCCTTCGCGCAAGCAAAGACTCATTGTCAGTGTCTTCTCTTACTCTCTACGTGTTTGCGCACACCAATGTTGCTCTAAGTTGCAGGTCTAATTGGAATATTGAAATTTGAAATTCCGAGATCTAGGACGCAATCAAAAATGTGTCACGATAAGTTAGTCGGTTTGCGCGTGTGTATCTAATTTTGCCGCGATACGTGTAACGATATGTGCATATTGTGATATTACATTACACGTGTCTCGTACATGCGCGTGTTACGATGTTATAATACACTTGTCTCGTACACGCGAGTACACCTGTTTACCGTATCACAGACTTTATCGACGCGTCGTTTGTGTGTGTCGCTTTCCAAAAATTTTCCGACTATGCATTGATTTTAATTCGCATATATCGAGCGGGATTTCTCTCTTTCTCTTTCTCGTTCATAGAGTATGTTTAAATAATGGATCGACGGTGTTTATTAATGTTCGCGCGATGTTTATGGTATTTTTTTAGTTCTTCTGTTTTACCCGCACACATAACGTATATACATATTATATTAACCGAACCGTCTGCTTCATAGCAAAAGTTGCGGAGAAATGTTGGGTTGCGGCTGTGTTGTATTATATTGTGATATCATAGTGTGTAGACGCAACCAGAGCAACACGTAGGGGAGCACGTAAGTTTTGCGTGTGTATGTATGTTCGCGTTTCTCGGATTTAATTTCACGCTTCTACCCTGACCAAAAACACACACGTACGCGCTAACGTTTCACGTGTGTATGTACACCAGGGAGTGCGAGGCGTGCGTGCGTGTATGTGTGTACGTGCAACGAATTGCGCCGGAAAGCGAGAGACCGCCGGCCGGAGGGCGCTATAGGCGTTATTTCCGGTCGTTGTTTTTTCACTACCCCTCGGAATACAGCAGCCGACGAGGAACAAAAAAAGAAGCAATATCTCTATGTGCGATAGATTATAATCCAAGGATCACGAGAGCGACGTGACATATTGCGAGCGACAGAAATTTCGACTGACAGCCGTTTTCGACTCGCGTTTAAAAACGTAATTTTGCGAAAGGCAGGCGTCATATATATTTGACGCGTACTGCCGATTTGTTTATTATCACTTTGAGGATTAATAGAGCAGCAAGATATCTGCTCTTAATGCGCGTATGACGCATCGCACTTGGTTCTTTTGCTCGAGATTCCTGCGGAGATTGCTCGACCGAAATAATGGAAGTTGGGCTACACGCGTTAATATACATCGAGTCTCTCATCGATTACAAAACATCTCATAAACACGAGAAATTGAGCTTTGAATATAGTAATATATAGCGTTGAAACATAACAGCGGATGACGGGAAAAATAATTTTTATTTTTAGTATTTTAATATTAAAAAACACAGACTAGTAAAATATTCTGTGAAAATGTTGAAACAATTCCATTTTGTGTGTATTTGGCTTTTGCAATATCACAGTTTTTATGATAAAAGTTTGTATCTGAACTTTTTTCTATTTGAGAACAAACGGTAGTTATTTTCTTTAGTTGTTTTTCTGTTTTTTCTTTTTGTTTTTTTGCAAAGAAGGTGATAAATTCTAGTATATCCCATCTTCAAAAGATACGTCTCGCTTGGGAGATTCTTGTATTTGCGAAACATTCCCTCGAGAAAGCCCCACGGATTTCACAGCCTTTTATTTTACGAAAAAAAAAAGAACGCACGTTTCCAATCATACCATGAAAAAAACAAAAAAAAACAGATATAACACTTTTATGATCACTACTTTCTTTCTCGGAGAAAGCAATAAAATATTTCAAGAGGAGATTGCTTTGATTTTTTCTCGTTTCTTTATCGTAGCTTATCTGCATTCAACATTTATTGTACTTGATATTCGAACTCACTTACAAAACTTTGTGCACTATATTAATACCGAGTCATATATCTCATGCGGCATCAAAATTTTTCTCTACCATATAAAATTTGTCTTTTCGATTTTACCAATTGAAATTTTGCTTCAAATGTGATGCAAGAAACTGGAATTGATTACACAGGAAGCATTTCGCAAATTGAAACGTCATCAATTTTGCGTCGAAGTATTAATAAATACGTTCAAATAGAAACAGATACATTATATTATACGTCCTAGATAGTCGAAATGAAATTGGATTTTCTTCCGCGAGTGAACTCTGTGAACGAAGGAAGAAGTTCGCCAAGATTCTTCGACGGGGACTTGGAAGAAAGATGGTTTCGTTCGAACGAATAATCAGGAGGAACCGCTCGTAATCATTTCGTGCCGATCGAGTAGCTTTCTCGGTGCAATCTCCGTGCGCCACCTACGTGGCTTCTCCCTTTAAATCCCGCGCACGTGATGCATTCTACTAACGACCCTCTCGGGGGGCCAAAACGTGTCTCTCGAATTAAGCACCCGACACACCGGATAGATCTCGGGAAGGAACTCTCGAAGGAATTATTTCCGTGCAATAAACGAATTGACTCCGCGCGGAGCCGAGTTTGCGGAAAAAGTTGCTTCGGTGCGTATAAGACGGAAAAATATTACGGGAATGAATGCGCTAGAGGGAATTAAGGCTCGAGACTTTAGCGTACGGATGTTTCCATATATTTAAATAAAAGCGGAACGTGTCACGGGGATAAATTTTATTTACTGCTTTTGTTTAGCGAGATAAATAACTTCGGGCTTGGTTAAAAGAACGCGGAATAAAAAGCACCCAAATGCATTCGCGATATTATCTACGTGAAGGATTTAGGGAGACATTATTTTATCATCCATATATATTTCTTCATAATGAGGTAATTATAATGAAAAAATAGGTCCTCGAGGTTAGTAAACTCTTATCTGTAAAGTTTTATCATATACTAAGTGAAAAAGCTTGTAAGCATTAAAATTTATTCGCGTAATAGACAACGCGCGACATTGAAGGAACGACGAATCGGTATTCTATTTTCCTCTCCGGCACACGTAGACACGTACAGCACATTTACGGTTGTTCAATTTTCGCGCTGTTGTATTCGCGTCCCGGGCACTTTCTCGTTTCGCCGTACGCGCCGAGTTTCATTCCGAGCGAACTATCCCATCATTACACGTCAGCGGATCAAAGAACCGGAGGATCTCGATTGAGGGGTGAACGGGGAGGAATAGAAAAGCGGCAAGGTATTGCCAAAGTTCGTTGACGAGCTTCTCCTCTCCCATTCACCCATTAGCGTGTCAGTCATTCCGACCGTGTAATTAAATTCCGTGCGCCAGTGTCGTCGCGGATCCCGAGCGGTTCGCGCCGAACAGGTCTTTTTTTCGGTGTCTTCGCAGTCAGTCCGATTTCTCGAAATCAGCTCGGCGCTTTGCAGATGGTATCAGTATTTTTCCTGAGAAAAATGTTGGGTCAGCTCCCGAGAGAAGAGACGCTGGAAGTAACTAGAGATACGGAGAAAGAGAGTTGCGCGGGAGGGTGATATTCTTCCGGAGAGCCTCCTTGACATCGATTCTATCTATTTCCACGTTTCTCCGCGTTTCTTGCTACGCAGTCTCATTTTCAATTTATCTCTGGCGCCTTTATCGCATTTTTCGTCCATTCCCCTTCTCGCCGGAATCGGAAGGGTCCGACGCGAACGGACTCGCGCGAATAACAACAGATAAAACGAAAGTTTGTATCGCCGCGAGGCTGCTTGCTAAAGGCGGGAAAAGGGAGATCGGGGAAAGAGGATGAGAGACTGATTAATGGACTTCTTGCTGAGGGCGGATGTATAACCGGTGAGAAAAAAATTAGCCCGGGCGGAGGCCGGTGGCACGATGAACGTTGCATCACTATGGCTGTAGTACGGTCGATTAATTGGAGTTGTTGGGTGCCGTAATCGTCTGGCCGCTGTTGTTTAATCGTCCCGGGATGACTCGCGTGCGCACATCATCCCTTTTTGCGTTGTTATCCCCGCGGCGATTGATATTGTCAATATCGATTTGTTATTTCGAAATAATCGCGGCTGAAAAAGAGGATTTATATAAGGGATATTTTTATTCTTCCATAAATTCTTTCTTGTATTGTTTCAAACATATAGAAATTAATAACTGAAAAAGCTTTTACAATATAAACGTACCGCGCAAATATTATCAACAACAATATATCACGAATGTAGCGGTGTTTTTTATTTTTCTTTGTTCTAATTTTCTTTCTTGGTTCTGAATGTTGCAGGAGAGAGCGATATCATGGGATTCGTGGTGTTTTCTGGCGTTGTGCGAAAAGGGACGCCAACGCAAAAAGATAAACTCCGAAAATTGTTTCACGTAGAAAGCGTCGCGCCTGTACATCGTTCCTAATTGACAGATAGAGAGTAGAGGGAACGCCAGCGCGACGCGGGAGGATAACTAGGAGAGGGAATGAGAAGCGAGTCGGACGGAAGACACGGAGCGGCGTTCGAAATTTACGAGTGAGCCGGTTTGCTTGCACGTCGTGAGGTCCAAGGTGGTTGTCTAGGGGCGGTCGTGCGCCGTAACAAATGGTTCAGTCGTGAACCGGCTCGCCGTGCAACGACACCGGAAGCAGGCGGCAGCTATCTAGCGAACGAACGAGCGAGCAAGTAAGCAAGCAGGAAGAGACTCGCAAGAATTCGCGAGCACGCGGATGTAAAGTTTCAAACACGGCCATCTGACTGTCTCCTGCGTGGCGAATTGTTCCGAGGCAAAAGCGAACGGACGGCCGAACTTGTTTTTTGAGACGTCATTCGGAGACGAGATGATTCCGAATCGCCGACGATGAGACAACGCGCGCTTCGCGTCAATCGTTTTGCTAGAGAAACGCGATTTTTAACCGCGCAATTCGGACCGAACAATGACACGATGTCGCGCGACTATACGGCATTGAAAAGAAGACTACGAAGAGAATTGACCTTCACGACACAACCTGGCCAGATGGGTTAAAGGCGGCCGCTGCTGACGGCGCGATCTCGTGCTGCTTGCGAAATGACGATCATATCCCGGAAGTGCAACAAGTGTTGTCCAGATCCTCGATGCTGAGACGTCATCGATGCTACTCGATAGACGCACGGGGGGGATTTGATCCGGGACCGATCGGGTTTGCGACCTGGCTTGGATCGAGACTCCCGAGCCAGAAAGAATTGCCGTTGTTGCCCGGAACGTGCGCGACGCCGACGGGATTAAAGCGCGTCTAATGAACTCTGAATCCGTTTTTCTCGTTTCGAGTACGATCGCCTCTCGAAATTTGCTCGTCAGGCTTTCCTTTGCCGAGCTAAGTAGATTTACCTCGTCGGTAGGAGAGAGAAAACTTCGACCAACGAATTGAAAGTTAAGAGATCCCGGTCCGATGCTGCTCGTTAACCTCGTCAAAAGGTACTTTATTGAAAGGATCAAGAGGTAGCCTCGAGCTGAGATTTTAGAACTTGACTACGTGAATCTGTCGGTGTTATCCTCGCTGGAGAACAGATACGCGGGAAGTGAAACTTTAAACGACAGTTTGCGTTTAACTATCGATTGAGAAAAAAAAGAGGATATTGATATAAATTATTTGCGTATCATATAAAAGCGTTTTACAAGATACACATCGAAACACCATATCTAATGCAGGCTGCAGACGTTGAAAGAAAAACTGCAAACGCGAATCCATGGCGACGACGATACCTGATACTGAACAGAAGAGGACACTCGTCGGAAACCATCGACGATTCTCGGATCTGCTACCGGATCGTCCGTCGGATTCGTTGAAGAAGGTCGCAATAGTGTTTGCGTCTCGCAGGCGAACACATCAACTGACTGATCGTTCGAGGGTGGACACTTGGCGATAAGCGTTGGTCGCATTCGCAGATACGTCGTCGAATGAGACGATGGTGATGAGGATATCCGCGGGTGAATCTGGCGTTCCTCTATTAGGCGCCTTCGGTCCGCGCTGCGTCTTCAAGCAGGCGACGGTGAAGCGCTGCGTCGTAGCGCTTCTGCTCGTCTCCGTCGGTAGTATACTATACTACACTCACTACATCATCAGCAGTGGACCACTGTCCAGGTGAGTTCAAAAATGTATAAATGTATAATGCTCAGTGCGTAAATAATTTTTAAAGTATAAAACATGAGATCGCCATTGATCGTTTGCTTAATCAATTTAAGATTCTATTCGTTCTCTTAAGTCCGTTACTTTTTCTTCTGTTATTAAATAAATTATACTCTTAACTTAATTGCGAAAAAGATCAAAACTGGTTTCGGCAAAGTTGACGTTTGTCCAAGAACGTTTAAAGTGTCCGCGAGCTCCACAAACAAGATAATGCCTAATTGGCACAAACTTTCTCATGCCCGGTATCTGCCGCAAGACGAAACTTTCAAGAACAATTTTTGTTCAATATCTCGACGAAAGGTCGCGAAGAAAAAAAACGCTTGTACAACTTTTTCGGACTGTTGACTTTGAAATTTCGGCGCGTTTCGGTCAAAAATAAGTTTGTAACGACGTGCAGTAAACTTCGCACATTCCTGCAGTATAATAACTGAAACTGCATTAAAGCGCACAAGTTGGAAGTGCGCGTAGTTTGATAGCGTTGCCGCGGTAATAACGTGCAGATGTAACAATTGTTATTCACAACGGAAAACACATCGCGTATAAGCGAGTTTAATTTTCGGGAGAAAGCGGTTTTGGCATATTGAATGGCACGCGCGCGCGAAATGAGGTGAGTTGTTTGGCGAAAAGTGAAGTTAGAACGGCGACACTTTTAATTACTTCGTATGTAATTAGGCGAGGCGAAGCGGACTAATTAGGACTGCTGATCGTCGTGCCGACCGGCTATAGTTCTTAACTTCGAAATGGCGTGGTCGCGTGCAACGACGCTGCTAATGATAGGGCATCTTTCGCATAGATAAGTTTCGCGCACTTGCACGTCTTAGACAATTTCTGTTGACGTCTTTTTTTTCACGAACATAGCTCGAGCAATTACGAAATAGCGATGATTAAAAATCTCCGTGATAATGTCACATAGAGATTTCAGAAAGCAGATAACAAAGCAAAAGAGGAGTATAGATATAATTTATCGCGTGAAGATAATAAATGAAAACTACAGCACACACCGACGAACATTCTGTGAAAACAATTTTTGTTGATGTTGCTAATATCAAAGCGCATTAATCTAACTTAGCGGCAACATATTTCCATGTCCCGCCGTAGTAAAATATTTTTGTCACGCAGCTAACACACCGTCCATTATATATAAATATATCCCATGACTCTTATCGAGAAAATCATATGCAGGAAAATTATACTAATTACATCTGATACAATCGAAGAATAAGAGACGTATAAAATTGCGCAAAATATTTATATACTGCCCGCCTGTGTAAAAATCAACGAAAAATATTTAATTGTTATCTATACACGTTATTTTTATTATAATTTTTATTATATGGGTATATATGTTTTCGCAATAAGAATTCACGATACTTCTTTAGACGTGAATTTACACACGAATGTTATGTAAAATGCAACCTTTGATCATTCATTCCGCAAACGAGTGGTATTCGAGAATTTTAACAGACAGACCTCTTATACTAAGATGTAAAATAACCTAGTGTTCGAGAACTCGTATGCAGAAAGCTCGAGTAACCGCGCAAGGGCGAAATAGTTTGTGGACTCAGCAAATTGGCAGGTACCTCCGGTCTTAGAAACGATCCAATTTAAATCAGATACGAGCGCAAGTATATATGTAGTATATATGGTATGTGTACATAACGCGTACATAGTACACATAGATGCAGGAGAAGAGAGTATATACACATATATTTCTGTAATATAACTGGCCTAATTCCAGTTTTCTTCGATATCCTGCAATTCTGTGCCGCGATGCCCGTCGGGCAGAGAAGTAAATTCACAGTTAATTAGAGAAGACGAATAACCGCACAAACCGAGACGCTCGTTCCCATTTCTATGGCGTATTCAATCTGTCTTCGCTATAGCGAGACAGCACGCTAGTATTGCACCTGCGGTATTCGTCGAAATATATATCGTAATAATGATTACAGTGTGTTTCCGAAATAGGACAGCCGGAATTAAGCGTTTCGCGTGAGCAAGCGACTGGACCTCTTCAAAGGTGCGAAAAGTATAATACATCGCGGTCAATGTTTCAGCTCGGCTGAATTGTTACGTGCATTGTTACGCGCGAGTCTCGCAGTCGTTTTTCAGACATGCAGAAATTGAAAGCAAAGTCCACACATTAGCAAGTTTTATTTTACTTATGCGACTCGAATTGCTTTCTATCAGACGGCAATATTTTACCGTAGAAAACAGTACCACAGCATTGTATAGTATAAGCAATAATGCTGCTGTAACAAGCAGAGCAATAATGTAATGTTCGGGTTTGCCAAGCTAGCTTAGATAATTGAAGCGTAATTTCTCTCGCTACGCGTGGCCGCGATTTCGCTGTCGAGTACGAGTTTGACAAGTTTTCTTTGACAAGTATATTCGCAAGGTTGTTTCAGAGAAGCGATTCCGTCCGAACATCGTTTACGGTCGGAGAAAAAGTTTGGAATATATTTTTTCACCGCGTGACAGCGTTGCCGAGTTGCAAACAGCTTCAAGAACGTAAACCCGTACATTTACACGAACACGAAACTCTCCCCTGACGGATCATAATTTACTTGGCTCGCAATACTAACGGACATATCTGTTACCATAAAATATTCGTTATAATCCCGCAGCGTGCTTCATATTGGAGGCTGGCGGACGAGAGATATATGACTTGTTACTACGATACGCTACTATATATCCCAGACACCAAGAGACCACCGCATAAATCCTTCGTGCACGCGCTATCGAGTTAAATGATAATACCGTGATCTTACGCGGATCAATCTTAGCAGATAACAGAACGGAATTCTGTAACCGATCGCGCGGAGTACGCCGATATCCGTTCTCTCTATCGTCAATCATTGAAGTTAATACACACCGTCACGGACATTGACATGTAATTTCACATCTATGCTGGCAGCTTCATAACCATCTATACGTAACCGATAGTACGTAACCGAACAATCGTAATAGTGTACGATAATGGCGTACGATAATAATTTACGAGACATATATTCCAATATTACACATCTCAGTGATTATAAATACGAATAATGAAATGGAAAAAACTATTTTGTTGCTTTACTTTCATTTTTATTTATATCTTTATGTATAGGATATCTTACCGCAGTGAATATGCGATTTGTAGTTTTTATAATATAAAAGAACACTACATACTTTATGTTACATAATATTCTCTATCTATATTTGCAATATTTGTAATTACGTGTATATTATGCAGCACATATTATGCAGCATTGAGAAGAAACGTTAAAAAATAATAATAATAAATCTTACTATTAAACATTGTTAATATTACAAATATAAGTAAAGAATATGTAGAGATTAAAGTCAATGTATAAATGAATATATAGATTAAAATCTTTCCCGAAACTTGCGCAAACTAAAGGCAATATACTTGTTTTTAATGAAAAAAAGATAACAATTATAGTTACATAGATATCTCAGTATATCCGCGAGTTATCGTAATACCAATTTGAAAAACAAATTTGAAAACGTCGTGTAGTTTGGTAAAAAATAAAATTTTTTGTAGTTAAAAATATGTACATATACAATACACAGAACGCAAGAGTGTGCTAACGCTAAAGTGATATTAGTTCTTATACAAGACTAAATGGAAAATGTAGAGTAGGATTTTTTGTGCACTCTTTTTTTTTTCGAGAAAGTTGAGAATTAAAAAAGTGATATATTATAGGTATTCAAGTTTCTTTAAGTTAAGCGTAACACACATACAGAAGCAAATTATCTTTAATTACCTTTAATTTTCTTGTATGTCTGTATAGATATATATATATATATATTATATATATATATTTTACATATATATATATGTAAAATAATATATATGTATCTATCATATAATATATTATTTGTAATATATATGTATATATTTTATACATATGATATATGAAAAAGTCAATTAAGCGTAACAAAACATAATAAATATATCAGAAATAAATAATTTTTAATTTTCAAAAGTGATTTTCTCGAAAGTTTCTCGTTTAAAAAATTTCATGACTATATTTTTAATTTTATGATGGTAATTTTTTGTGTAAAAGAATGAAATGTATAAAATAAAATTGTTTCTCAATAAAAAGTGAAATGTATAAAATAAATTGTTTTTTGAAAAGTCAATTATTAAAAAAATTGCTTTTAGTTTGCAGAAATTTAGGGAAAGACAGTCATGGAACTAACATAAGATACAAACTACAATAGTTCTTCTCTCAAGCTCTTCTCTTAAGTACATCAAAGAGTTGTAAGAGGTCGAAAACAAGATTTTATTTCGAAAAGTCTTATATCAAATGTTTGATATAAAAGTAATAATCTTTAACCTGTCAAAAGTTTATTTAATCTTTTAACTAACATCTGTGTTGCATCTTTCTATCATACAATATTATTATGTAACAGTCTGAAACTTTCAAATGATGGAAAATCGAAGTTAATTTCCTACGCCATAAATATACGGATGTATGCAACATGAGATTGATCATGCCTGAATATCGCAACGTAAGAATAGTGTTCTAGAAAGATTAACGAGATGGACTCAAAGATAGTCTAGTGTAATGTGAAGTTACGTTCATTTCTTTCATTTATTTGATTTTGTTCAAACAGAATGATTATCGTTGATGTGAACTGAATCGAAATGTACATAGAAGTATCATTGTCATTTAATCGATAAATATTTATTATCGTACGTTGAAAGTCCGAATTATGACTCATCGTTTGCACGGTTTAGCTGTAACAGTATACATGTTGTTCGTAGAAAAACATAATTAAATGTAGTGTTTATACTAAAACTCTTGTACTAAATTTTGATATCATGTAGATCATACTACTTTTTGATGTACTGTCATTGAAATATTTACATAATTTTGTGTGAGAAAAATATCTTAAGCTTAAGAGATAAAATTAACAAAGGTTTGCAGAATAATAATCATTGATTTTACTCACATTTTCCCACTCTGAGTTCTCTATGAAAATAAAACGAAGCTCTAGTAAAATCTTACCGTCTTCTAATAGTCTTCTATTTTGTCTAAAACATAAGAAAAACATTATATTTATAATAATTTGCAAATAGAGAAAATCTTTTTTTCTTATTATGTCTATCATGTTCATTACAACAATATAAACAGAAATGACAACAAAGATGTGTATTTTAGGAATATTTTTATTATATTTATATATATAATTATATATATAGTTATATATATAGTTTGTATTATATATATATATATATATCTTTTTATTTTAGATGTATGACGTAAATAAGCAAAAATAAACTAAGCATATTTCTTTTGTGCCTATAGTACTGTGAGCTGATTTTTTATTTCTTTAAATTGCAAATTTCTTAATTAAAAATTTCAATAGAATTTTAATTTAAAAATTCTTAATTTCTTAATTTTAAAATTAATTTTTTAAATTAATTATTTAAAACTTCGCATGCTCGATTTAAAGAAAAATAAAAAGTAATGTAACAACAAGGTTCAAGATTCATTTTTTATAATAAGTCATTTCAAAAACGCAGAAAATATAAGTGGGAAAATATTGTATCGAGTAGTATACACAACAATAAAAAAGAAAAAAGTTGCAACTTTTGGACGGATTTTTTGTAGACGATATATCTTATGAACATAACTATATTAAAAGAGTGAACTTACGTAAAATATTTAAATATAGAACACACAGCTTCAAAAATATAATATTAGTCTATCGAATACTTCGCAATATTTCAATAAGCACGTTTATAATTCTTATTCCATAATGATAGAAGACGGACATATAGAACAAAGGAAATCCTAGTCGTGGAAAATCTGACGAAATATCAGTATTCGGTTTATCCAATTGACTGACGAATGTTTGTAGATTATCCAAAGATGTGCAGTTTGTTAGGAATTGTTTTATTATTGTTTTATTGGTAGTATTGAACATTTGAAAATCTAGAACATCAAGTGTGTGTGTGTTTATTAATTATATATCTTTGTGTATCTTTTTTACAATATACACACACATAGATATAAGTATATTATGTATATTATGTGTATATCTATGAATGTGTGCATATATGTATTCGTCAGTATTTAGAAATAGCCAAAAAAACACAATATATAAAGACAAATAAAGATAATTAATAATTTGTTTTATATCGCTTTGTGACATATAATCTTACCTAAAAAAATCATAAAAGCGACTAAAAAATAGATACTTGTAATAAAACGCATCGTGCGCAAAAATTTTGTTTACTTTCTTTGGTTACAAAACTTTAGAATTAAAGGCCGTGGTTTTATGTTTATAACTTTAATACTATATCTACAGATTTTTTCTGATTACCTGTAAATATAAAAATAAAATTATCGTTATACATAAATTTGGAAATTCTTTAAGGTTAATAATATATAATTTGTATATATAAATGTAAGTTTTATGTATAATGTAGTTTTTTGTGTAGACACAGAGCTCTAATAATGTACAAGTAAATCATAAACATCGTGTATATTGGCAGGGATGAAAAGAGTAGAGAGAGTTGCGAGCTCTCGCTTGACGAACGTGACAAAGCAATCTTGTAGACAAAATTTAAAATTATTATTATTTGTATCTTTATTACAGACAACAAAAAAAATGTATTTTGAGTGTAAGTCTGATTCTTTTTGAGAAATTATAAAGAAATTTATAATAATTAAGTTATATATTTATACATATGAATTTTTAGAAATTTTAGTTGTATATAAAATAATAGAATTTTCTCTATCAATGATGAGACAACTTTTTTAACGTAAAACATTTCCATTTAGTTTGTTTCAGTAAATAAATCACTATATTTATTGTGGTTTTTGCCAAACTATGACAAATAATATGATTTACAGTACCAAATACCAGAAAGTTGTATATTAATTACTTCATTTAAAAAATGTATATATGTAGCTTTAATTTATTACTAAAATATTATAGTAGTCGTTATTACGCATCAGATTTATTAATGTTAGACTTACAAAAATTAGATGTGCTCGACAGACAAAAGAAAAAGAAAGATGATGTTAAGATTGATCGTCGATGTGTTCAATGTCGTGTCGACCTAATGACTGACAATAATACGAGTTGAACGCTCACAGAGTACGAAATAAACATACCTAGACTTTAAGGTTTCGCAGATATACTATATGTATGATTTTATAAATACTTTATATGATGTAAAGAAGACGAATGGGAATTAAAACGTCTGTAATACATTTTAAAATAGTTTTTATGTATACTCTATGTGCATATGATATAAAAGCACATTTTATGCGCGGTCATTATTTTATATTAAAAAAAGAATAATTAATAAGATAAGTAATAAGATAATTTACATGGGAAAAAAATTATCATAGCGACAAATTATATTTCTCGATCGATATTTAAGAATATGTTGCGAATTTGTAAAGAGTACGTTATTCTAGCAAGTTTTTCAAAGAACGTCACTCATTGACATTTCGCTTTCGCAGTAAAAAGCATGATCACGATGGCAGTAACAAATTAACGGAATCTACGACGACGCACAACGCTGCAATTTTAGATCGCTTGTAGGATTCTGCCTCGTCGCGTCGCGATAGTGTCAGCTGTCGCGGCGTCTGCAGCTATGCATTCGCCGTTTTTGTGCGCGGGCGCGTTATCACGCGATAAATCGTTGTTTTACATTTTGGACAGTGACGCGTAAAAGCTATTTAAAGTAGGATGCTGAGACACAAAGGCAGCAGGGGGAAATTTATCGTTAACGAGATGTTGCGACTGCTTTTTTTTAAGTGTTGCAACGCGAGTCTCTCTCTCTCTCTCTCTCTCTCTCTCTCTTTCTTTCTCTTTCTCTTTTTCTCTCTTTCTCTCTTTCTCTCTTTTTTCTCGTGAAGTATAAAATAATATCTCATGTCGCGTCGGTTGGTTTGCTGACAAGAAGACCGTTCATCTCCGTTGAATAATTCTTTCGCCATTAATCTAAGAACTCGCGATTATATCGTCGTCGCGATATTCCCAGCATACGCGTGTCGACAGCGAACGTGGAAAATCACAGGCGACGATATCACCGCGAAAAATGTTTCCTAGTTAAATACGTTGGCCCGTATGCGCGCACGAAGTAAAAGGCGGAAGTGCATTCACTATAGAGTTATACCAAGTGCGACTTTATCTCAATATCTTTCTCTCTTTCTTTCTCTGTCTGGTAAGACGAGAAAGAACCAATCACCCGGTTTATCCCGCGGCGCAAACGTGCCGTAATATCAAAGAAAGAGAAGCGCACGTACGTGTCGTGAGACGTGAAATGCGGCCGGATGTTTGTCGCACGCCCAATCAGCGTCAATTCAAGCTTCTCTCTCTCGACCAGCCTTACGTCGTCGGCGCTAAGCTTCCTACACATTCATACACGCAAGGTTCCTTCCTTTAGCCACGCGCCTCTTGCATGACTGTGTCTTGCTCTTGAACCTCGTCTGAACTTCATGTGTAAAACAGTATCTCAATCGTGATATCGCACATTTAAAGTAAATGTATATTTACGAGAAGTATATTTTGTTCTATAACATTTATGAGTTTTTAAGGACAATAGGATATATGTACATGTATTTAATTTCTGCAGTATCTGCAAAAGATTTATAGACGTATATCTACAACTTTTATCATTTAAAACAAAATCTTGTAATTGTAATTTCTAAACTTGTAATATCACAAATTAAAACCAGACTTATACAGTCTGGCTTGCAATCTGAAATTAACTAATTAAATTATACGAACGTCGCGAAAGCAAGCTCTGCAAGCGAATATCGCGAATATCAGAATATTCGCGAGTTTGGTTAAACGTAGCGATGCATTTTTCATCACGTTTATTTGTTTTTCATAAAGTTTCGATTATTTTTAACAGTCATCTTCTCAGAAATAAGCAGTGGTCGAATTATGAAAACTTTGCTCGCAAATTTTTTCAATAGTGTATTTCGCTGCGAAATGTATTTTGACGTTGAAATCTGAAATTTTGAGATATCAGATTGTTTTTAATTACTGATTTTTTTCTACTCTTAATTTTTCTTATACTTGTAGATTATCGCTTAAATAATAAAAACTGGATGTTAACGCCACAAATTTAATATCTGAGAATATTATTTTGCGGTTTTGATTAAGAAAAATAAATAACAGCTAATTTAATGTTACAAATATCATTTTTTTATCTTATTGATGGAGCAGGAACTGAATATTTTTGCTGCTCACGCGTATCGATTCGTGTGTACCGTATAAAAACAATTTCTACTGGAAACTGCGAAATGACGTTATCTGCAAGGATTACTGAAGTTTGAAGAGGTCGAGACAATATACTAGGCGAACAAACATAATTTTCGACGTATCGCGATTTCGATGCTTGTTCTCCCAACAGAGCAATATATCGCGAAAGAAAGTAATATATCGTACGACTTTGCCCGCGAAGGATAATCGCAAAGGACGACGACAACGGAGAATCTTTCGCTTTATCGACTTCCGGGGCCATCAGGGAGTGGTCGACAAAAGTCACATACGATGTTTACTCTTGAGACAATGCCATCGGTAAACTGTATACGGGCTTTCTGAAAATTGACTTTGATATTTTAGAGATACAATGTTTTCTTTCTCATTTATATAGATATTATCCGAGTAGAAAAACTGTTTGGGAAAAACAGGGTCAGAGATTAAAAACTGGCCAGCAGTATTTAGTTTAGAATTATATAATATCTGTCACATCCGCAAGTAAATTAGATAGAAAAGTCCGTTTAGATAAAGTTAGGTAAAAATTAGTCGGAAATTAGCCACATTAAATATATCAGAAAATAACAGCTAGATTTTGTCGAATAAAAATATTCTCGAAATACTCTGATTAAAATATTTTCAAACTACAAATTGGTCGAAATTTGACTAAATATAAACTGTTTAATAATCAGCTAGTTTATGTCTAGCAAAATTCGAACAGTTTTTTAAGATAAATTTCAATTAAAGAATACCTATTAAATATATTGAATTATATCTACGTGTAATTAACTATATATTTCGCAGTATTTTTTGTGTTTTTTATATTTATTTTTTTAAACTAGTTGAAACTGGCCAGAAATTGAGCCAGAAACTAGTTAATTAAAACAAAACTAGTTAGTTTTACCGTCCAATTACTGGTTAAACAAGCGTCTATCAACTTAGCAATTTCTAGCTAGTGTTATTATTTAAATACTGGTCAGCAATCAGGAAAATTGGCTATATTCTGTTATGGCTATATTCTATTTTAATTACTACTCGGATATTTTAACACAAAATGCACTATTAATAGAAGTGTATCAACGCTAATATCCAGCAGTTCGTAACATTTTAAAATATACGAATAAGAATTAAAATGAAACATTTTATTAAAAAATTCACGAACTTTACGATAATGCGAAATAGAGATATCTGGTTATAAATCTGTATCTGTAAATCACAAAACAAAATACTCTAAACACGTATACATTAATGAAAAATAAACGGATTTCAACGTCGACTCTCCGCGTTTCTTCCTCTTCCTCTTGCGCTTTTCTCCGCGCAATGTATCGCCTCTCTTTGCTTTATTCGCTCTTAAACAGATACTCTCCACGCACGACTGCACTCTAGCCCGGTTCATGTTCTCGTACCAAAATTCCGGCACGGCGACATTTCGCAGACGGCATCGAGCGGTAATTGCAGGCGCGTCGACAAAAATAAAAAGAAAAAAAAGCAAAGACGTGTCCGCCTAGCTCGTGGCGTAATTTCAGAGGCTCTCCACCGCGCGATGCCCCTCGCTTTTTCTTCTCTCTCCACGCGGCACCCCACCACGGCGATTTACGCCAAAGTCGCGCGTGTAGAGTAGAACACGTGCATCGTTCTCTGGCGAAGAGGAAAAGCAGGAAGACCGGGTGGTGCGGTCTCATTAGCGACGGCAACGGCCGGAGCAAAAACTCGAGAGGCACTCGACCGAGCGAGCCGCGTCGGGTCCGTCCCTTCGAAAGACGAAGGAGAATAAGTGGAGCCGCGCGCGGGGATTTAATCGGCGATCGTGAATACGCGCGTGCACACGGGAATTGAGGGATGGCGAATAAAAAGCGCCGCAATTACGAGTTAAATGAAAAGCCGTGAGCTCTCCGCATCAGTTCCGCTGGAGATCGCATGCTAATCGCACCATTCTCCGATTCGTCGTCGCGGAGGAAGCGAGTGTTTATTAGTGATCTCGCGCTCTCTCATTTAAGACGCTTATTCGAAAACATTCTGTGTAAAATGATATGTATATACATGTATAATATTATGATGATAAATAATTATATGTATAATTAACTTGGAACAATGGTACATTAATTATATTACGTTGTACGTTGTTTGTTATCTTTAATTTTCATGTTTTACATTTCGGTTGCTTTGACAGAACGCGCTCGGTTAGATCAAATATTGTTATTTGAGAAGGATAAACATAGCAACTGCGGACAACTATCAAAGGAGAGAGTATTGTATCAAATAACTTGTATCTCTCTTGGTACTATAGCTCTATCCGGTAAATAAACTATATCGGTGTTTGATCAAAGTTACAACGTCACACAGATCAAAGTGATTCCCAGTCAAGATATTTTCTTAAAGTGACGTACACTCTTGCGACGACGCAAGAAAACACTCGAATCTCTACATTTCGGTTCCTCGACGACAACGGGTGTATCGATTCTCTTCGTCGCGACAAAAGGAAGAGGAAAATGATTCCTCTGAAATCTCGACGTTACGAAACAACAATGCGACATCGTCGCTCGCCGCGTGTCACTCGCCCGCGCGAATCTAATTAAACGCGTTAATTCATCGAGACAACGAGAGTCACTGATCCGTCCCACTAAATAATACGCGTCACGTGACCGTATCACGGATCGTCACGCATTCCGAGCGAGGGAGTGTCGCGGCCGCACAATGTGCTGTGCACATCCAGGCCATTAACATTGTCCTGTTGCTTTCGTGGGTGCGTGAGAAGCGACCCTAATTCTGTCAATCCTGAGGGTGGCCTACGGTATGGATCCCACGTTTGGACCCGGCGTTGTGCCGGCGATGTTAACTCGTAATTCTCATCGATTCCGGTGTAAATATACCCGGGAGCATGTATACAACCATGCAGGATTTCCGTTACGCTAGATATATCGCGCGACACGAATCGCCGAGGAAACGGCACAAAGGGGGTTGCGAAACGTGCGTACACGCGACACAGTCGAAACACGAAATGCGGTTCGGGAAAAGCGAGCCGATAACCTCCTACTCCTCTACCCTTCGAAGAATTAATAGCTGCCGAGTATCGGGGATTGTGCCGTCGATATCGTTCGGTTCCTCTCTCTGTTTCGCGAGCGGAGTTAGTATGTACGTATCGGGTGCGCGCGTTGCACAGAGTCTACGACTTGTTTTTTTTTTTTTTTTTTTTTTTTTTTCCGTAGTATGTGGAATTAGCGAACACGGTCGTACGCGCGGAACCGTGATACTGCTTGTCTCGAAACGACTCTCGAAAGGGAGAAACGAGTTTCCACTTGGTCGATGCGCGATTTCCCGGCACATTTGCGGATGCATCGAAGGCGATATATATTTGCGCACCGATTTCGAAACACGCGACTATCTATACATATATGTGTATGTATACGTGTATAAAGAGACGCGAACTGTTTTCGCGGGAGTTCCGTAAAAGCAGGCTTATAGTTTCAATTTCAAGCTCGCATTTGCGCTTCCTCGCGATTCCTCCAAAACTATGTATGTATATGTACAATATATATATATATATATGTATGTATATATGTAACACAAAAGCCTGTCACGAGTCGGATGTCCACTCGTGACATGTGATCAGATGCACGAGGCGACAGTCGATGTGATAGCCTGCCAAGCTCACGGCTAGTCCTCCATTCGTGATCTCCCGATCGAAGCGTATATAGCGTTGGAGAAATATAACTCGTCCCCGTTATTGGGCGCGGATGGTTTCGGTGGATTTCGATGAATTAGCTGTAGGATATGGCGCAAACGTGTGTGCGGCTTGGCTATACAATGTCCACTTGCGAATATCAACGTATCGGTTGTGCGACCCTACAAAGCTCCATTCAAAACGTTTGCGATACCCTTGTAGCTCCGGCAAGCGTATACGTACAACCCGATATCTTGTACCTAATATCACGCGCGGGAAGCTGCGTGCTCAAAGACATAAATATGGTTTCTCTCTGCAAGCACATCGACGACGAATTAGTCATCGAACGTAATTGCAAACGGGATTTTGCTTTTAAGGCTTTGCGTCAGTTGCTGTAACGTGTATTACATTACATTATGAAATCAGAAGTTGGAATTAAGTAGCTCTTATTGATGGAATTGGCTCTCACTGTACGTTCGAGCGCATAAGTCCTTTTTGCTTTTACCGTTCTAAAATATTAATTAACATTTCATTAGGAGAAATCGATTAGTCTTGTTAGCTTTTTCGAACATGTAAAATAAATTTCTAATGTTATCGCTGTATTATTGCGTGCATTGTTCATCAATATTTTTCGCGATTGATGTTCTTTTACAACGTGTTAGTAACGGTCGAGCGCGATAGATCAAAATCGAGCATATGTACGCGAACGTAGTTTACAAACTCCAAAAGCTACGGACAGTCCGGCGAAACTTTCTCCAGCAGATTCAGTAGTTACTCCCCAATGCGGGATCTTCGCGCATCAACGACTTCTAGTTTTCGCATCCAAACAGGCGGTTTCACTAAACTCGCTGGACGTGCAGCGGCAACATGTCGCGAGAAACGCGATCAATACGCGAAAAACGGATTCGCAGCCGAGCGAACGCAAAACTATTCGCGACTATGCCTTTCTCGCCGTCCGCGGCGGTGAACTATTCGAAAAGAAATTCGCGAACCGCGCGGCGCTCGTTAACCTGGGCTTTAATAAAGCGCGCAAAATAAGAGGTAACGTGAGCCGTGTTATCTCGCGACTTGCAATTCGTACTGACGCGGGCGTGGCTCAGGCAGATTTCCATGAATTAACCGCCGGACGCCGCACAAATCTCTCGCGCAGTGTCGCTGTTATTCTCCATAGGTATATACTTGCGCGCCGGTGGATTCTCATACACTTCTGTTCAGCTCGTAGTTGCTACCGTGTTCCATTTAACATATACGCGGTATCTGATACTCGTTGCGGGAAACACACACACGTGTGTGCGCACGTATTGTACAAAGTGCATTTAATATATCTGTTAACGACTCGTGTGTGGGAGATGCGCGAATGTGTTCTGACATGCGGTCGCAAAGACAAACGCTAATCGCGTATTTAATCGTGCTGCGTTTCGAAATTAACACGAGACTATCGAGATAAAGGCTACCTCGGCGCAAAGATAGTGGACGAACTCGATATTTTAAGTCATCACATGGTGATATTGAATCCTTCTATCACATGTAGGTTTTCCCATAGTAAAACTATCTGCGACGGGCTCTCGCTACGCGTACGAAACTCGGAAATTCGACGGCGCGAGTATTTAGGAAAAGTGTGAAATGCTGTCGATCTCTCACTAATAGCCTTTGTCGGCTCGGTCTTGCGCTTAATGACGGATTTATAAAAACAAAAGGGAATATCATCGTATATATTGGATGATAGAAACTTTTTTGTCGGCGACAGATAATCTTGTTGTGGCTTATGTCTGAAAAGGACGAGGTCGCATGTGACTCTTGTTCTTAAATGACGGCCTCACATATGTATGTTGAAAGGAACTGCGAGAATCCGATAAAGAGTAGAGAAAATATACGTAACAGATATACACAAAACATGTTATCTATAGATATACAATAACTGAGAGACTCACAAGTCTTCTTTTGTGATCAAATTAATAGCGATATCTTCGATAATTGAAGTGTTTAAAAGAAATCCAATAACACGAGAGCAACCTGGCAGACGTAATTAGAAACCGATATCGACATCTATTGTCAATGGTAAAGTCATATTGTGCCGTATTTCTTGTCTTGTCGTGAGTTCTGTTCCATATTCAGATCGATCGTGACGAGTGTGACATCATCGATAATTGAATAGCTCGGAGGCAATTGATAGGCAGTAGGCAATTGGTTCTTCCCATATTATATTCGGCAAACGTGCGGAACCGACGAAAGAACGTTATCGCGGCTCTACACCGTATCGGGCGCGTATCTTCACGCGACTGGCAAATTCGTTTTCAGAAACGACAATGCGCACGACGGCAATATATAAGTCACGTCGCGCGTCGCGTCGAAGTGAGTCCAGTAAATGTATCGTATCGCCGTGAAAAACATGGCGCCGATATCCAGGATTTCTCCACGCTGAAAGCCGGGGAACCCCAGGTGATTTCTCGTCGTACGTATCGAGGTAAAGGAGTTCCGAGGCGCGCGGATAGCGATAAAAACGAGTTTTACGCGAGAAGAATCGGCGAAGACACAAAGGGGAAGACAGCGACGATATGTTTCGAATTGTGCGGAGTTGATATACGGCATCGGTCGGATATAGGGAGGACGCAAACGTGGGTGGAAGAAAGCCTCGCTGGACAGACAGATGCCGTTGCTAACTCTGGAGATAGAATAGGAGCCAATAATTCTTTGTGCCCGAAGTGGAGCGCTTCGTGCGGATAGAGATATGTGCGACATAATGTGTATGTGTATGTGTGTGCACATCTATACGCACATATATAAATTGTATCTCTCCCTTGAACAGGCGCATCATGGTTGACTGATTGCGCTCTATTGATTAGGATTCCAATTATTGGAAGCAGACCCGACCTGTTTCGATATTTTCCCCGTGCTCTTTTTTCAAAATCTTTCATGCGACAACTATGAAACCCTTTATTTGCCCGTACACAAAAGAGAATCGACGAGACGTATTACTTTGTCGCGCAAATACGTCTTCTTTTCCGATATTTCGTTCCCGATCGTCGAAGCCTGTCGCGCGCGCTAGCCTCATTATCTCGCAACAGAACAATTGAAATTACACGGTAATCTCGCGCGCCCGCCATTGTAGAACGAAACGATTCGTTTGTTGAGCCGTGTAAAACATTGTATTGTTTGCGCTTTGCGAGCGCTTGTAAATGATACATATTTTGTGAAGTAAATGTCGCCAAATTGACGGTGCGCGCGGAACGGAATAAAAATCGATGGGCAAAGAGGCCGCGCGAGATGCACGTGTATTTTACCGAGACATTTACGACTTGAATATCACTAGCAAATACCATCGTGTCAGTTGTTGAGATACTTATCGATGTAAACACGCTTGATGCGCGGAGCTGCATCAAGAGGCTTCACGCCGATAAGCTACATTCTTTCACGTTTTCTCAAGCACGACTTTGCATTATTGGCACGATATGGCAGATTTCCCTACTTATCGAGAGACCTCACTTATGCGTCATCGTGATATATACCGCTGCATCACGTGCGTCAATGTGAATATGAAAAAAAGTGCGTGTGTGCGCAGATTGAGAAGACATTTGACATTTTTGCGATAACGAGACGACGGTTAATTCCGCGAATATATCATTTTCCGGATCATATGCATGTTAGATAAACCGAAAGACGGGTGAGTTAAAAAGAGGTCACTTAAAAAGTTACTATTTTATAAATAATTTGTTCGCGCTTCCGCAAATTTTAAATAGATTTTACATACTTTTTTAAATTATATTTTTATCTTTAACACAATGTCCTTTTATCGTATTTTAAATTTTAAATTCGTTTATAAAAAAAAACATACTTAGAAGACTATTTAAAATTTATCATAAATAAGTCACATATATCTTGTGAGATTAAAATATGTTGCTAGAGAATAATAGATTATATATATGCTACTGCAGGACGGGGGAAATGTCATATTTTTCAGATTTATTGGAAATCTATATATTATTTACATTATAATAATAAAAAACTATGAATGATTAAAACGCTTATTGTGAGATTGTTTTATATCATCGAGTTATATGCTCGCTATGAATACACAGAATAGTTTTTTTCCCGTTTCGCATTAAAAACTTTTTGCGAGAAAAAATAATATCGTTGCTCTCGTTCGCGAATATTATTGCCTTGGATAAAAACAAAGTTGCTCTTAAAACTGGCAGTTTAAATCCTCCGATCGTTTATTAGCTTTAAACACGAAACGTCATTTATATGAGACAATAACATTGTTAACAGAGCCAAAGTCCGATATGTATAGTCACATTCGGAGCCAGGTCGAGATATCAAAAATAAAGAACACAGTTTCCAGGCTTGTAGTTTCATTTGCATTCGTGTGATATTCGGTACCATCCGCGCGAATTGCCGTAATGACCATAATCGAGATAATAAAGTCGAAACTAAGCGTCGTCGATTGTAACCAACTCCCCCTTTAATCCATCGTTAAACGGACGAGTCGCTTTTAGTTGTGTGAGATATATCGCGATAAGCTACTTTTCCGCGACATCGCCGAGCAGATTAGCGTTGAAAAAGAATTATCCGGCTGACCTCTTTGAAACCTTGCGGCGACATTACGCGGATTCTTGCACGATACCATGAGCGCCAATTATAACCGAAGCTCGCTTAAACGGATACGAACGATCCGCGGGAGTTGTACGACCGCACGAAGCGAGACAGATTCTCTAATAGTCTTGCGCCTCCAGAATGCTCTCAGTTGAGTATCAACTGTAATTTCTGCCGCACAGCAACCGTTGCAAATCCGATTTGTATATCTCTTGTAGGTCTTCTGCCTAATATTTAATACCTTATATATTCGTGATTTTTGATTCCTGAACTGTCGTTTACTTCGTAAGCATAATATCCATTTGCGCGAGTTCTTATCATGAATAATACCGTCAAAGCAGCCGTCACGTAGTTACTACGCGTCATGCATTAGGCGCGGATGAAGATTGAGGAGAAATGCCGTCAGGAATTTTGCCAGTCAAATTCGAGCAGATGTGCTGAGCCATTAGAGGCATTTCCGCCTAATTGTTTCAATGCCCGAGCTACTCGAGTGTCTGCTCTGGCGGCTCGCGTTTTCCACAGGCCTCAGAAATTGCGGGCGTACCAAAGTGGCGTTCCTTTAACGACATATTAATCGTTGCCCTTATTCTCTCTCCCTCTCGCCTACTGTTATACGACCGTCGCTTATTAACGCTTCTCTCATTTGTAATCTCTCGCTTACAGCAGCTGCACACTCGCTCTCGACTCGTCGTAATTATATTATACCGCTATTTTACACGGTATTCAATTGCTACAAATGTGATTGCCGCGTGTGATACAGCATTAACAAGATTCTCTTGTCCGCGCGCTGATTCGCGCGTTGAAACACACGAAGTTCGCTAATGTACATGGAAACCCTTCTTAATGCGACGCGTTCTCGTTGCAAACGAATAAAAATCTCGCCCGTGTTCGTGTCTCTTTCTCTTTGTATGTCGGGAGGAAAAAACCCTTTTCGCATAACTCGTAACTCTCCGCCTTCGTTACTCTCAATTTATCGTTTCGTATATACATGCCGAGGCTCCGCGAGTGCATATTCCGCGAGATCGATCGGTCCGATAGCGCACCGAACTCTTTAATTAGCGCAACGCGAATTAAAACCTTCCGCCCGACTGGATGTGGAAAGTAAAAACGTCGCATACACACGGAAACGAGAAATAAATTAATCTCTGTGAGAGAATCGATTATACATGTATATATTTCGAAGTATCCAAGCTTGCTACATTGTGCAAAAGTACTCGCAAAAAACGTCTTTGTCACGAGAAGAACTTTTTACATTCGTGTTTTTCTATTCGTTTTATTCTGAGAGAGAACAAATGAATCGGGTATCACGAGTTAAAGATACAATTATCGGTAGCAAAATTTAATCCATGTTTCACACATGGAAGATTACAAATTATTTTTCTAACAAAACAAAAAATTAGTAAATTTGCACTCGTGAATATGATGTATGGAAGGAAAAAACAAAAGAAATACACAAACCATATGACAGGGTTGACATCCTATTAAAAAAAAAAAGCTGTAGGTCTCGATCGCTTTTATATTGGTCCACCGCATTTCGGATAATCGCTTAATAGATGAACTTCGCTCCGAAAAAGATCACGAATGAAATCTCGTCTGTATCGGCGACGTAACGAAGTGAAAGCATTTTGCTGCAACGTTTATTTCGTTCAATTACATTTGGCAGCCATAGTGAAACTACACTACAGGCCAGAGAGCAGATTCCTCCTTCCCTTCCCCAAGCTTGTTTATGGTCTCCCATATATCAGTCTTACGAGCAGTTAACAGAAAGAAATGGCCGCAATCCTTTGTCTCTAATTCAGTCACTTAACTGTTCGTTACGTTTGATAGCAGCCCCCGCTGCCGCGATTTTTATATGTCGATGTTATGTACATTTTCATAATTCATTAATTGAGCTAACATGAACTTTGTTTTATAACTTATTAGAAAATAGATTTTATAATAAAACATACATCGAATGTGATATCGTATTTCAGTTTGTAATATTATAGATTTTTTTCATAGTAACTGCACGTCTTTTGCATTCATAATTATGCACAATTTAAGCCGTCGCATTTATTCTGAAACTTTCAGTACGTAAAACACTATAATGCGTTTTGCGAAAAATGTATGCGATTTTTAGCGATGTATATATATGTATATATATGTATATATATATATATATATGTATATATACATATATATACATATATATATATCGCTATATGCACGAACCAGGAGAACTTAATTAAAAGTCAGCGAGAGGAACGGCGTGAGTCAAATATCGGTCCACTTCTCTCGAGAAGTGTATTACGAAATTTACCACTGCTATACCGCTCGTTTCAAATCGATGCGGCCACAATTCCGATGTGCCGGCCACGGAAAACCAATACGGAGAAACCGCGCTTCCGCTGTGGATCAATTCAATTGGAAGGGTATAAGAGAGCAAACCCCTCACATTTCCCATTTTGCAAAATTTGTGGTAAAGTTAGGAAAATCTCCAAGCGTGTAGGAATTTCCGATACAATTTTGCTTTCTATATATTTCGTTTATTTGAAAGTTGTTTTTGAAACTGATGGGGGGTAGATAAATATGTTGGATTTGTCACGCACACATTTTAAAAGAAGAAATATGTATAATGCATGATATAAAATACAACATAATAAAGATTTGTCTTTCAGTAACTAGGAAGTTCTAGTTTTTGTACGATCTAACAAATCCACAATTCCCGCAATACTGGACCAAACGAGATTCGTTGCAACACATAAGTCGGCCGGATACGGCACTCTGGAGACATACGACGACAAGAATGAAAAAAACTCGAAATATGAGAAATGATACAGAGAGTAAGAAACTCGAAGTAACGTGAGTGGAAAAGACCGAGAAAGAGGGAAAAGAGAGAGAGAGAGAGAGAGAAGGAAAGAGAAAGAGAGAGAGAATAGAGAACCGCTACTTCCTGAAGAAATAATTTCTGTCGCCTCAAAATCAGTTTCGCCGGACATCCGTAAATTGTAGGATGACCTCTCGCGTCCTTCCAAATCGACCAGGGAATAACTACCTTCTGGTCATCTTTGCCACTCAATCAGAAAGTGAAGAAAGTTCGCGCGCGAGTTGCATTCAGGGGGATAGATCTTTTCTCCCTTGGTTTTTTCTGCCGCCACCAAAGAAGTATCTCTTTTAACGATTCTCTTCCCACCGGATTCTTCTCAATTTTCACCTCCGCGTGCCGTTATCGGTCGATTGACGGAGCAAAGTTTCAGATCCTCGCGACTTTCGTTTCTGCTCTTCCACGAGAAGTAAAACCGCAAAAGCAACTTACTATCCGTATGCTTTCGGTCACGTACATGATAGAGAGACGCGCGTAACTCGCGCGCAAAATGTGAAATGCCGCACGAAAGCCAGGAACGATCGAAACGCCGGACATGAAGGAGATTGCGCGGATTTTAAAAGCGTGTGTGTGTGTGTATGAAGTAGGCGCACAGCGCCACATATAATAACATATGCCGTTTTGTGACACAAAGCGTGACTTCTGGTAAAATCAATGTACCGATAAAGTGCATTACTTATTCGAGACCATATATCAATATGTAACAAATGGATAAACATACAATATATTTAATCTTTCAAATTTCCCGTTTTATCTCGAATTGTATATAATAACGTATATGAATAATTTATATCAATCTAAATTAACTAACGAGGAAATACGTCTAGAAATATGTTTTGGTTATACATTTGTTAAAATGTTTATAAATTCAAAGATGTTCGGAGATATTTTAAAAGATACGTATGGAAGATTTTAATATTTATCGCATTACTATTTTATTTTGTTTATTTTTAATCAATATAACAAAGTAAAAATTAATTAGATGGAATTACTTTGATTTCAAATTACTTTGATATACTCGATATCGTCTAACTTATATGATCTCACTAAATTAATTCCGATGCAACTGTTTCATGAACTCCATCGATGCTGTCCCAGCAAATAGCTCGCTACTTCATTAAGTAACGGCCATTATACTATATATGATATAATAGTGCAGTCGAAATGTTATGTTTATGAATATGTTTCAAATATAACTCGCATCATTACACTGCTCTCGCTGCTGTCTAACATAATTCAATATGAAATTGAGTTTCGCAAAAAATTAAGCTGTTCGATAGTAGACAAATATTCACAAGTTTGAATGTTTAATAATAACTAGATATTTTATCAGTATTGTCATTGTTTTCTTTTGTGTCTATAATTTCTTTTAGTTAGAGTTTTTATATTTATTTCTTTTTTTTCATATATAAAGTAAAATCAAAGTGAAGCATAGTTTGAGGTAAAAAAAACTTAGCAGGTTCGCGCAAGCGAGGTAGCAGAAAAGTAAGAAGATGGTAGCGTATTATTATACCGAGATCATAACCGTGCTTTACTTATCTTCAGTATGATACAACTTTATTACACGCAAGATGAGAAATACTTGGCTGCTTTCGTTTCACTTTGTTCTGCACGTTTATATTTGGCGTTTTTTGCTCTTTAAAAAAAAATTTTGAATAACGTCTAATAATAAAAACTAAGATTAGATTCTAAGATCTCTAATTTTGTTTTGTCAACGCGCATTTGCTAATACGCGTTTGTATAATACAAAGATAGAAATAAATTATATATTAAAAAAAATAAAAGTTAGTTAAAATATTTAACAATCTTCATCCTGACAATAATTAATAATCTTTTTCCTGATAGCAAAATGTTTCAAACAGAAGAATAATTATTAATAAAGAGATTGGTGTTATTTCCGATACAATGTAATATTGTAATATAAGAAGGTCTAATACACCGAATGGTTTCATCTACATCGCGATCTTGTGCTCATGCTCATGCACATCTGCACTTCTACGGTAAGTCTGTGATTGTAAAAATTCACGTGTGCGCGAATCTTAAAGTCGCGTAAACCCAACACAGTTATTGTGATAAACAAAAAAAAAGAAAATCCTCGAAACATTTTTATTGTCTCTATGTCATAGGTTCGCGTACGAATATATTTTCTGCGCACGATCTTGCTTATAAAAAGAGCGTTGCTAAGTTGAACTGAAAAAAGGAAAGTTTGAAGATTGAAAATCGATAATTAATAATGCAGAAATTACTTCTGCGGTATAGTGATATTATGACGCGTGATAAATAATTAGCATAAAAGAATTAATAATTTTAAAGTTTTATACAAAGATAAATTACAGAATATATTTTTATTATTTCTTATATATGCAATATTGGAGATCTCCAAGAGCTATTATATAGCATTTATTAAATAATGTTGACATATTACAATTATTCGTAATGTTGTTAATATTTTTTCTTATTATTTTTATTCTATGTCTTATTCTATTGTCAAAAAATTAATTTTTCTCAAGTTATACTTAGCACGTCGAGAGATAAATACGAAATGTAAGATATTTCAAAACCTCTTTATATACACACGCACACATATCCATCTTTTATACTTTATTATATACCTACACATACACAACACGTGCGTGTTACTTTATTTGTGATTTTCACGACTAGATGGAAAATATACAAAAACAATATTTACTTTCTCGATAGCAAGTTTATAGACTTGGCATTATATAAAATGCGAAGAAGCAAAAATGATTAATTTATCACCGATGCGGA
>QVNW01001349.1:0-51168 GCA_014825475.1 Pseudomyrmex flavicornis | reverse complement strand
TATATATATATATAAGATCACTCTTCTTCTCTACTTTCCCTCGATTAAAACTAATTGGATTATCGATTCGCTTGTAGCACCCATTATCCGAAATGAAGACTATATAATGAACATCGTCGTTCAGCGCTTGAACTCCAACGTGAGACAGTTAATCTTTCGTTTCGTTTTTTTTTTTTTTTGGCATAATGATTTTTCGAAAGTTACGTCGATTGGCACAGATTCGCAATTTGTGTACCGACTTGTATGTACGCGCCGCAAGTTTTCTTCGCTTATTTCTTCATCAATTGCACAAACGTGCTTTTTTTTTTTTGACGTTAGTATTATTATTCGCTCTAACGAGTATCGTGTGGATGTATCATGTGTGCGACATATGCAAAATTGACTGTCTCAGTTTGGACCATCGGAGACATTAAATGTCGCAGGAGAAAGACAAGGTTTTATTTTTTTTTCTTTTGCTCTCATCTCTTAAAAAGTAATTGAGGAGGATTTTTTTTTTTTTTTTTTTTTTTTTTTGTATCCGAGTATGTACAGTAGAACGCAGGTTAGAGAGTTTTATTTTTAATCTCGAGAGTTCACGAGTGAGGAAAACAAAGGTTATCGATCGAAAAACAACCATCTACGATAGTTTAGATGTAAACGTGTGTGTCTGTGTGTATTTGTGTGTGAGATATAAGTGTATCCAATAATACAATTACGTCTTAATGATTAATTTCGAAGTATCGACAAGAAAGATTATTACGACAGAGCAGTTTTGGCAAACACGTAAAATCGTCGACATGTAGAACGTTGAACGGTAGAATTTTATCGTCACGCGCGCGCGTGTTATTCAACATAACGGCGAAAAACCTACGCGGTCGGAGGAAAACGTCACATCACATTGTCGGAAACAGATGAAACCCCCAGCTGTCACACCGAGAGACGCTGCGGTTCAGGCCGTGACAATTAACGGTGGAGGTCAGAGATCGCTCTCCATCTCTTCCGTCGCCAATTGAAAGTGTTCTTGACCTGACAATGCGCAACGCGTGTGTGTTACATATCGAGCGTCATTAAGTAATTCTTGCATTTAAAACGCGTTTTTTCTTTTTAAATAAGCAATTTTTCTTCGACAAAATTAGTCTTTTAGCAAAAAAAAAAAAAAAATATCAAACACCGCGGAAATAAATTGTTAAACACGAGAAACCAAAAATTTGTTGAATTACTTACTTTGCAGATACGCCGCGAGATCGTGATCCTCCGCCATCAGCGCGAGCTGATGCGGCGTGTTGCCTTGCCGATCTTTGATCGTCAGCGATGCGCCACCGGCCACGAGCATGCAACAAATGGAACGACGTTTGTTCTGAGCAGCTTTATGGAGAGCAGTCTGTCCTCTGAAATCAGAACAAATTGTCTTTTGTCTAAAAACGCATCCGAACCGAAATCTTTCTCATATTTTTCTTTTTGCGCGGCATCTATGAAACATTTTATGTAAGATACGCAATTTGCTTACTTGTCGTTGTCGATCATGTTCAGAATCGCGGGCGGAGCGCAGCCAATGAGATATCTGACTATGTCCTTGTGGCCGTATCTCGATGCCAAGTGAAGCGCCGTTTGACCGGTCTCGTCGATCGACAAGAGCGAGTATCCTTTTTGATGGAGCTGCTTCAACATCGGAAGATCGCCGACCTTCGCCGTTCTCAGTATGTCGTCGCAACTTCTCTCGAGTAGCCCGGCGTGAAATCCGTGAATTCCCGAGCTCAAGCCGAAGAGTCTGTCGCGTGGGCTGCAAGCAGAGAAAAGACACATCATCTCTTATTTGTGGACAGGCTCGAAATCCGCGCGAGCGATATATCTTATTACCTGATAAAAGCGGGAGATCGACCGGTCTGCGACTGATCGGTCGTTTGACCGATCGCGTCGCTCGTATCTTGTTTCTGGATTTCGCGACTGATACGGGAATTCGGTCTGACGTCTTTCTTTCTGTTAGACACCGGCGGTACGTCCAACGAGTTCACGATGGGCAAATTCTTCGGCTTGATCACGACACTTTGCTCACTGAGTTCGTTGCGCTTTTCCTTCCGTGCGTCCCTTCCCTCCTCGTTCTGAGACGATTCGTTCCGCGGCGATTGCTCTTTCTTTTTTGTCTCGACTAGCGTCTCCTTCGGATATTCGTCACTATATATCATATCATATCACATTTTCAGAGAAAAAAATGCAAGTAATAAGAATTTTCTTTAAATTTCCTTTTTTTTTTTTTAAATGTATTTAATAAATTTTTTGTTTTAAATTAAATAATATATAAATGCATACCTCCGCGCTTGAGTCTGCGTGGTTTCTGCGTTTTCTTGACCCGCGGCAACTTGGCTCGGCTGAGCCGGTTGGGTCTTGGATTGCGGGACCGCGTCCTCGTCGAGAACGTAGACGGCGTCCACAGCTACGTCCGTCACGTAATGCAACTGTTCCTGACCCCGATCGATTCTGAAGAATCTTTCCGCGGTGCACGCTAACAATACACGCAAATACGAATACCGATCAGACATGCGTTCGAGCGTGAAAACGTTCTCAAATCGAAAGCAACAGCACTCACAATCGAGAAAACAGCAAGAATCCATATTGCGATCCTTCGCCAAGATCTTTCTCAGGGACTCGAGATCGGTTGCCGCGTCGAGATCCAACGGGTCCGCCACCCACAGCTCCGCCACCTCCTTCAATTTTTCCTTGTCGTGATGATTCGTCTCGTAGTCCGACATCCTTATCTTCATCACAGGCAACTTCAGCCTCTCTAATTTCGCTGTGTTCTGCTGAGGTTTTCCCGTGCTCCTCCTCTTCGCCAGCATCGTAGCCTTGTTCAACATGCTCAGGGTTATAATAGACGGCAACAGGCGGCAAGCCTCGCCGTCGACCTGCAAAACAATACCAAAACAAAAAAAAAAATAATACAATTTTTATTGCACACAGAAGTGACACAATGGAAAAAAAAAAAGCTTTTACGCGAGAGAGAAATACAAAAACATTGAAATGATAAAAATTAACACAACAAAGAAAATAAAACTGCGTGAAATAAAGTAGAAAAACTAGAACGCAATTTTCACAATTTTCGTTTAATTCGAAAAAAAACGCGAGTGTTTACCTGCATCGGTATAGTTTTGGTTGTGACCAACTTGGCCGTGCTGCACTGCACTATGCAGGTCCCGTGTCCGCGAGCTTGCAAGAGAGGCAGCTGGTACGTGGTGAGGCCGACCACCTCGATCAGGCCGTCGTTCATGGACGGCTCCTTGGTGCCGCTTCCCGAGTTCCACGGATGAGTCCCGCCGCCGTACGAGGCGATGTTCAGAAACAGTATGGCGTGCACCCGGTGCTCCTTCAGTTTCGGAGTCATGTCCTGGCCGTCGCACTCAAGCGTCACGAAGTCCGAGAGGTCCTTCCACTTCGTGAGCAACAAGTCCTTGCAGCCCATCTGCCCGTAGAACAACTTGTTCCGCATTCTGGAGTTAAATTTCTCCGGGTGAGCCTCTACAAACGATTGCGGCGATTTTTATCAAACGATGGATTTCGTGTGTGCGTGTGTGTATGTTAAATGACGTCGCTTGATGCACAATCGATTGCGATTTTTTTTTTTTTTTTGAATAAATTTAAGAGCGAAATCTCCCTCACCTCGGGCTTCGTGAAACTCGAGAGCGATGTGAGCGTCCACGCCAAGGGAGTAGTAATTGTTGACGACATTGAGCGGCAGGTTTTCCTTGCCCTTGCCGCCGTCGTCGTCGTTCTTGGCGTCGGGGTTTCTCTCGACCTTCAGTTGCCATCTGTCCAACAGAGTGGTCTCGCTCTCGCCTATGCTCGTCAGGATCTTCCCGATCGGCTCGTCCTTGTAACCGCCGCCCCAACCGAGCGCCCGCGCCAGATCGTTTCCCGTGCCGAGGGGAAGCACCCCGACCGCCGGTGCCGGATAAGCACCGATCTGATCGAGAATCGACAGAACCCATCCGACCGTTCCGTCACCGCCGCAGGCCAAAATGCGTAAATTAGGCACTTTTTTGAAAAGCTCCAATCTGAAACGCGTGAAATAAACACTTTCTCGTGAGTTACCTTCTTCCTTGGCATTCTCTCACGTGTAAAATTTAATCATTTGTGTATTTTTGTATTGTACTTTTGAACGCGTAAAATTCACAGAAACGAAAAAATGACTTACTTACCCCATTTTTGGACCACCTTGCGTCAGATCAAAAACTTGTCTCGGATTCAACAGCCACTGGAACTTCTGCAACAACTTCGCACCCTGATTGCCGCCGGATTTCGGATTGATGAACACCAAGACCGGCCTGACCGTGGCCGTAGGTATAGGCTTGATCACCCACAGATCCTGTTTGTCCTTGTCCTTGTCCTTCTCCTCCTTTTCCGTCTCTTTACCTTTCCGACGACTGGATCCGCTTCCGGATTTCTTTCGTCTCGGCGATCTTCTCAAGCTGCTCTTGAAATTACCTTTTCGGGGTAGCTTAACGATCCACGACGGCGGCACTACGATAGACGCGTGCACGCCCAGCTCGCAGTTCTCGCCGATTTTCGGAACGTTGAAGCACGTTTCCTTGTTGTGGTAAGCGGTTTTGCACCAGCTGCAGCTCACAGCCACAATTTCTCTAGAGCTGAAGCTGAGCTTCGATTGGAACGATTTGCCGCAGTTGGCGCACTTGCCTTTCTGAGATCGTCGGTGAACCCAGTGATGGTGGATTGTCGTTTGCTCGCGATATTGACGCACGCCCACGTCGCGAAAGCTCGGCTTGCAGGCGAACTCTAAGCTACCGACGCAACACGCGTGGGCCACCACACGACACGCCGGACATTTCAACCGGGGTCCGTGTTTCTGTGAAAGCGAAAATAACAGATTATAATTTACAGACATTATAATTTACGTTCGCGTTCACATATATTCGTACAAAAACAAAAATTTTAAATACAAATAGTTTTTTTTTTTTTTTTTTTTTTTTTTTGTCAAACTTACGGAACAGTCGTTGACGTAGCAGAAATCACCGGATGTGGCGGTCGGTACCCAGAGATGTTCCCCATTGATCGCATCCGAGCCCCAATCTGGCGTCGACCGAGGTTCGCGTTGACTTGGACCTCCTTCTTTGCTGTCTCCACCTTCCTCTCTTCCTCTATAAAAGAATTAATTAATAATTATTAATGTTAATTAATTAAGAATATAATTAATTATGCAAAAGAGAGGAAAAACACATAATAACATTCCTCAAAATGTAATTAAACTTTTTTATGTTCACGTGTGTGCGTGTGTGTGTGTGTGTGTTCCATTTGCGAGGATCAAAGGAAAAGGTATTGTAGTGTATTAAATTTCAAAAAAAAAAAAAAGAAAGAAAGAAAGAAAAATTCACATCATTTCTCGCTTCTGATGATTCAATACGGCTCTGGAATATTGTTTCAAGTTGGATTTTCAAGCGCAAAAGAGATGAATAACATCATCCCATGTTTTTCTTTAGAAAGAAAATTCTTTTTAGAATAAAATATTCTTGCGTAAAACACGCGCGTTGAATTATAAATAGAGAAACATGTAACAATCTCTCTCGCGAGAGCGCACGAGAGGTGCGTGTAGCACTCCAATATCCACATACTTATGTCCTCGATCAATGTCTCTCTTGGAGATTTCGTGGAACAGATACGTGTGAACGTATTTTCTTTGAAAAAAAAAAAATCTTAATCTAAAAATAAACGAAATAAATTGAAGGTACGTCCCAGTTTTTTTTTTTTTTCTCTTTTATGAAAATGAGTAATGACTCGCGTCGCGAGGTGCTATAGCGTTAGCTGACCTTTTTTACGTAAATACAGAAAGAAGAATACAAGTCATTCTAAAGCAACGCAGAAGATCTTTCTATTCACGACTTGGACTTTTTTATATCTTTTCTTCATCGTTTTTTTTTTTTTTTGTCCATCTGTATGCAATATTTATACATAACTATGAGAAATAACTACCACAGAAATGCTAATTTATTTTAGTCCATTCGAGAAAGAGAGAGAGAAAATGTCAAAATTTCGTGTAGAGGTAAACAAGTTTAAAACCAAATCGTTTAAACTAAAAATCACATTTTAATACAATTAATTGCACGAAATACAACAGGAGGTTTTAATTGTGTTTTGCGTCACTTCGCAAAGAAAGGGGGGAGGGAGGGGGGCGAGGGAAAAGGAAAGAAACATTAATGTAAATCAAGCTCAGGGGCGGGGGGTTTCTAAGAGAAAATTAACAAATCTGTGTGTTTCAACTAATATATTTATAAACAAATCGTATGAAAACACATAATCGAACACCGAGACTCAAAGCGGAAGAATTCGCGGTTCTCATTCCATCAGTCAGACGTACCCACCCTATCGGAAGTCGCGATTCCTTGCCGGGTACGAGCGCCGTGTACCTCGTCCTAATGTCCGTCGGCAGTACGATATCGACGCTCTTCGATCTGATATTCTGCTGCGGCACCGCGAGCAAGTCCGCGTCGGCGATGCCGCCGTTCTTGTTATTATTAAAGCACGAGTCCACCGAGGCGGCGCGATCCCTCTTCAGCTCCGGCACCGTCAGAAAAATGTCACGCACAACGAACTTGGATTTGGCAGCGTCGACGTTCTCGTTCTCGTCGTCGTCGTCATCGTCGTCCATCGTCGTCTCGACGGTCATCGTTCTCGTCTCGGTCGTCGTCGTCGTCGTCTTGTTCGCGGCCAGAACGGCCGATATTTCCGTGAGAGGGAACGTGGTGAGCGCTTCCTGTCTGGACAGCGATCGTCTGCGCTGCTGCCTTCCCGGGAACTCGAGCTTCATCTCGGAGCTCGTCGGCTCGATCTCGACGACGGGTGAGACGCATCGTATAGTTTCGTTCTGAGTATTGTCGTCGTCGTCGTCGTCGTCGTCGTCGGGCAGGGTCACCTTAATCTCCGGACTGCCTTCCCTCTTGCAAGGCTCGTTCTCGTGATCCGAGAACTCGATTTCCGAGAGCTCCGCGCTGCTGTCTCCGTGAGACTCGCTCACCTCGGTCCTGGGAGCGTCCTCTACGGTGTGTCTTACGAGGTTCTTGTATTCCTCGACGCAGGCACAGTGGTAGCATCCGGAGACCTGGATGATCGGCGTTTCCGATCTCTCGGACGACTGGCCCGAACTCGCTGAATACGCGTCGAAGCTCTTGGAACGCTGGCCGCTGTACAGCTGCGGCACCTTCAGAGTGGCCGATCTTCTGCGAGCGTACGTCGTCGAGAGTGAACACGACGACGACGACGCGGTGCGGACAACGTCATCCGGATGGTGCTCGGTCTGCAACTGTATCTCGTCGAAGGAAGCCGATCTGATCTGCTTCGGCACCTCGAGGCTCGACTGGGTCTTCATTTCTGCGCCCGTAGGAGTGCGCGACCTCTTGAACGTCGAGCGCAGCTTCTGCATTCTTGCCTGGATAGCTACCTGGCGACGCTGCTGCTGCTGCTGCTGCTGAGCGTTACGTTGTTCCTTACGTTCTTCGATAATTTCTCGAACAAAACTCGTCGACAGCTTCGCGCTCCGGCTGTGTCGCTATCTCCGTCCTCTTCGTCGTCGGGATCGGAGGACTTGGTGCCGCCGCGCTTGTCTCTTTGAATCGTCTCTTTGAACCTCAAAGAAAACACCAGCGATGATGATGACGACGACGAGGTCGTCTTCTCTTCTTCCAGATTGGACTTAGCTGCGGCCGATTTGCAGCCCATTCTAAGTAATTTCGTGATCGCGTTGATCGCGGCTGATATCACAATATCTCCTCGAGTCTTCAATAGCCTTCTGAAATCATCAAACTCTTCTTGACAATCTCTTCCGTGTCCCGAACAGAGCAGAGCGCATCAAGAAGGTGTTTATTTGACAAAAAACAAAACAAAAAACAAAAAAACGTCAACCTCAGGGTTTTTATGCGATAAGATAATGTCATGATCGTTACGGGACAGGTGTGTGCGCGCTGTCGATTTTGATTTTTTATATATATATATATACTTCGAGATTATCTTAAAACTTACATTCGGAACGAATTAAAGCTTGGATCAACGCCTCCTCGACGTCGCGTTTAGATTATTTGTCATTACGCGATTTTTTTATCTAAATAATTGTTGGTTGTGTCCACGCGCTTTAGCAGCGCGGCGTATCAAAACGCCAATCTCATCGCGTGATGAGTTTCATGACGAATTCATTTGGCGGATAACTTGCTGCCGGCGGCAAACTTGTTACGAAACCGGACAAACTTTATCGTTCTCTCTTTTCTCCGCTCACAAAGCCTCACTCTCAAATGATTTGCACTCACACGGTCGCTCAATCTCTCTCTCTCTCTCTCTCTCTCTCTTTCTTTCTCTCGGCCCGTCGTCGTCGTCGTCGTCGTCTCTCTCGTCGCTACCGCCCTCACGGCATAGCTCTCTCTTCCTGAGTGACTGGCATCATCGATCGAGGTTTCCAGCGCCGGAATTTATTTTCACAGTGACGCCTGATAACGTCGCCCGATGTCAGCCCGATAACGAGAGGTAATCGCAAGCATTCCCGTTGCGAGCACGCCGACCGGGCAATAGCCGAAGCCACGCCAATACTCCGATCCTCATGTCATCCTCACATGTGTGTGTGTGTGTGTATCTATTGAGAAAAACAGATGCTCGCGAGATCGCGAGTTCGCATGACGAACGTTATCGTCGTCGAAACGTTGTAAGATTCGACGACTGACTGAAACGTCGCAATTTCTGGCAACAAAAGCTTCTTCACGGATGCAAACGACTCTCTCTCTCTCTCTCTCTCTCTCTGTGTGTGTGTGTGTGTGTGTATGTGTGCGCGCGAGCGCGCGTGACAATGGACACAAGTGTGAACGGTGTGAGATGAAAAGATCTCACTGAATCGCGAATTGAGATCACCCCGGATTGAAGTTTTCTTTGTATGTTCCACTAAGGACCGGGTCTCTCGTTCAAAACGAAACATTCATTCAAGCACAATAAGCCGGAGCGACCTTCGCCACGTCGGTCGATCCATAATGTCTCCGATCAATGACAAAATACAGTCGAAATAAGCTCGCGCATCACTTCACTCTTTCCATCACTCTCTGGCCTTTCTATTTCTCTTGCGATATTCTTTCAACAACATCATCAGAGCTCTCTTTCTCTCTCTCTTTCTCTCTGCGCACCAAAACGCGAAGGAGCGATTTATATCGCAGTTCTCTTTTTCACGATTAGAATCAATCGATTTCTCGAATCACGTCGTCGCGTTTTGGCAAAATCTTCACATCTCACGGCACATATTGCGCGCACCTTCGGCCGAGCGCGAACACGGCGTTCGCGAGATTGCCAGTCGGACTAGCGGCCGGGGGTTCGTCGTCGATGACCGATGTCAAAAAGAGGGTTGAGAGTGCGCGGAGGTCGGAGGGTTGCTTCCGTCCTTCGTCCTCCCGCTTTCGCCGTCCTCATCCTGCTCATGCGCCCTCCGACGCGAATCAGTTTTCTCGCCGCCGAGCGACATATCGCGATCATGCGCGCAATATATCACGTACGTACGTACATACGTAGCCAGAAAATCTGGCCGAATAATCCGTGGACTTCGTGGAATATGCAATGTAACGAAAGGAATACGGTATGAGTCGGTGATATAAATTATGCATGTGGTTCGCATGAATATTGCACGGAGATTATATATACGCGCGCGGTTGTTGTTTATTTCTCGAAACTCCGCACCGATGCGGAAAACTGATCTCCGCAAACCGATTCTCTTTCTATTTATAGCGGAGCAAAAACGTTGGATATTGTTAAATCACCGTGCGTTAAATTACATTGCGATTAGGCGCGTTATTCGCTCGAAGATCAACGGAGATTGATTAGCGCACGCCGTGATATTTCTCGGTCTCCGCAAGCCACGTGGAGCAAATTAAAGAGGCGAGGTTTAACCGATAACAGGAACCGGAGTTTATTATCGATTAAAACTATTAGGAATTCGATCGGTCTCGTTACCGGATAATGTATGTGACGTGATATTTTCATCCAGAAGAGAACACCCGCGTCCACGTGTAGATTTCCGGTTCGTTACGTCCATGCGCGGGCGCGCGTGTGTTTACAATGTCGTAAATGTATGCTGATGAGATGTGTGTGTAACATCGAGAGGTAAATTCGCCCCGAGAATCTCTGAATTATTCAGAGCGTGTTTGATATTATTTGAAAACAAAAATGTACACGCTGTGTTGTTTCAAGGCTGGTGATTTCCCGCGCGCGACAAACAAACTCTTGAGAATAGAGGCGCGCGAGACGATGATGTAAGACCTTTATAGCCTCCCATAACAAATATTCTGGGGAAAAAAAAAAAAAAAAAACGTAAAACGCAAGGCACAAAAATAACGAAGCGGCGAACATCGCTGGAAAAAAATTCCACGGAATATTCCTTCAACACGGGGGGTCGCTAAAAAAAAACAAGAAAAACAAATCGGAACATTTACAGGTGTCTACAACAAAAAAAATTGCTTTTCACAAAAAAAAACAGTCTCGTTCTTCAAGCCCGTAATTAAAAAGGTTAACTGCTAACCTTTTTCCCAATTCGGACGGTAAAGGGTCTTCGCGGCATCTTAAGTTCGTGCCCTCCGCGAAATGCACCCGATGTCCTAGTCTCGGAGCCAACACGAACAACCTACAATGCACACGCCAGATGGTGGTATACTGCACACGATTCACACAGCAAAGAAAGAATACTAGTTGTCGAGGATCTCTCTCTGAAAATTCCAAATGTCCTCGCACTTCGCAATGTGTCAGTTTTCGACACACACACACAGTAGTATGTTTACACGCTCTGTTTTAAAAACAGTGACAAGTTTGTGTGTTGTCGCAAGTGGATCATTGGCGTGAATTACGACACGCGCAAATATCAGAGAGAAGCAAATGTCAAGGTGTTCAAGAAACGAAAGATATTGTACCTTTCCCTTGCGGTCTCTAAAATGCGGTGCGCGCTGAAAGTTGCAGCTTCATGCGCGACACCTGTTACAATTTAATTATTTATTATGCACTCTCGTCTAATTACTTATCTTTTTGTTGTACACCTGGATTTTCAGTGACGAGTCAGCTGATCGCACAAGAGAAGAATTTTAGAAAACGAACGCAAATTTCTGAGTCCCACAATTTGACACGTAATGAAAACGTCGCAACATCCGATCGGGATGGAGAACGCGTGAAAAATTCGTCGCATGTGAGTTTTTGAAACTTACTCGAATCGAATCAGAATCACGTTTTTCGTCGTCGTCGGTTTCTCCGATCTCCATCTCAGGCAACATATCGACCAGAGCCAACTGATATTCATTGTCCTCGATCGCGGTTTCTCTCGTGCTGCTGCTACTTCGTAACTGAACGGGAAAAATCGCGCAAATAACCTGCGATGCGAATTATTATCCGCCGCGTACCCGGTGAATAACGTTTCGCAATCGCGAATTATGTCATCTCCGTGTAATACCACCTGTCCGCCGCTTTCCGAGGAACGAGCGTGTACTGACAGTCACCCACGGTATTGTCTCACACCTTCCTCTGCCGTTTATGGTCGATGTCGCTATGGTATCATGTTAATTTCTAACTAAAGCAAACTCTGACTAAAGTTCAGAGAGAATTTAAAGAAAATTAACATCTAATTATGAAACGCAAAGATGTTTCAAGGTTTTCGTCGGGAACGAACGACGAAAAGACCTCGAAACACATCAGGAACGTGTCTTAAACGACGATATTTATGTTCGAGCGAATTGGTACGATTCGCGTTTGCCATTGAATCGGTAATAGAAACGATCGAGCGTAGCGAACTAAATGTGCAACCGTGCTTGCAATGTTAATTTATAATCCCTAATGAATCTATAATCTAACACATTACCGAGAAAGATAATAGAGTGAAAATAAAACGTGATTTTTAACAGCGACGTTTATAGAAAAAAATATAACACACATTTGTTAATTGATATAGAAAATTGATCACAGAGTGTTAATTTTAATACTTACAGAATAATAATATAAATTTTTTTATTACCTAACAATTACTTAAATATTACTTTAATGTAGAAATATATTTTATTGCTTAAAAGTTAATATTTTTTTAAATTATGTATTAATGTATTTTATATTTTTAATAATTTTTTTATATTAATTATATTAACGTAAAATACAACAGTAGCTAAAAACTTTTTAAAATACCACTGTCTAAACTTAAATAAGTTAATCACTGTTATGTGTATTTCACTGTACTAATTTCATTAAAAACCACAATTTTCGACACCAAAATTTTTTAAACAATACGTGTCTGCATTGAAAACAATCAAGACAGATTATTGAGGCAATCTTAGGTAACGATCTTCGTCTCTTTCTAACCATGTTTGTCCTTGCACGGCGATGACAATGAGACAGCGAGAACTACAGTCTCGTTCACAAATTAATTTCTTACGTGTCACTGCGAGTTAAAAATCCCGCGTTTTGCGGTAACGAAAACGTACTCGCGTCTACTTTGTATTTCTCGTTCAAACACTACAAATCGTTTGCGCTAACTATCCTCGTTATTTTAGCTTCGTCAGTTGTGTATCGTACACTTTCCCGTGAGAAATAAAACTCGGCGTTGAATGAACGACGCTGTACCGCGGCGCGACGAGGAAACCGACCAATCGGTTTCTCGTTTGCTCGAATATACTGGTCTGGTAAATCGCCAGCGGATTCGAATTCGCTTCGAGAAAAAAAACGCGACAAAAAGTGACACGAACCAAAGAGATAAAATTCCTGTGGAAACGCAAAACTATTCCTGTTTGAAGCAAACACAGAGAGAGCAAATATGAAAGGATTTGTTGTACAAATATAAAGGATTTATTGTATTTATATTGTGCGTGCGAAGTAATTGGATATGTTATTTTCTCGTCTGACACTGTTTACTTTCGCTTTACCTGCTGTGTAACACTAATATGTCGAGCTCACTTCGAAAGTGTTTATGCATCAAAGCGAACGTGTCGTTTTCTACACAAAAGACCGCGCGTACGTTCGCGCGAGCTGCTTCGCGCTAAGAGTGTCATTTTATCTTTATTGTTCATTAAATGCGGAACGAAGATATGCCATACGCTTTTAGCGCGAAAGCCAGCTTAAGCCGAACGCAGCCAAAGTGGTCGTTTCTTTTTTTTAATGCAAAGAGCTACTTCGAGAAAAAAAAGTGGTTCAATCCTCACCCTTCCTCGAGCGTGTCCTCGTCCGCCATGTTATCGGTAAATTTTCAAGCTCACGTGGGAAAACAAATAAACAACAAAAGCCCAAGAAGCTATTGCTCCGGAAAACTTCGGGAAGACGCGAAATTTGACGGAGAATTTTTTGCCATGTACTTTTCGTTGGCGCGGCCACGCGAACAACAACGGACAAACGATTTTCGCAATTCCATTTCTCTCGATCTTCCGTAACTGACTTACACGAAGCGGCTTGGGGTGTCGTCGGCGGTTTGCTACGGCTTCCGAAGACTCGCAAAGTCGCAATTCTATTTTCTATAATGCCATAAAGGTATTACTTGTGTCCGCGAATGCGTTAAATCACGCGTGACGGAAGACGGTGTGTCCCCTGCGGGAAAAAATAGTGACAATATATATTCACGCACACGCGCGCGCACACATTTTACACGCAATATGTTTTTTAATACACATTATTTGAAAATAAAAAAAAAATAATATTGCACATGTGTACAAATTGCACTGATCAGTGTGAAATATTGTAATTGCGAACGTGCAAGCAAAATGTAAGCAATTTTGCTTGTGGCCGATTGTTTTATTCGCTTACCTCATTGAGACCGGCTGTCTGGTCACGCCGACGTTGCGATCAACACGCCGGCGTTCTTCCTTTTCCGGTCTTCGCTATCGGCATTGTTACAACGGATCGCGTGACGCGGTTGCGTCCATCGCTTCGCGACCGATAAAATTGTTTTGCGAAAAACGCGCGACCGTTAGTTGCGAACGTTTGCATGACGCGCGCGTGCAAATGCAGGAATCCGATGACGGATTCGATGACAGATCGATATTATCGTTACGGGGGAGGTCGCCGCCGATCTCACGCCGCGTGTGCGGACGTCAACCAACGCGCATTTGCATGTTTCAACACTTGACACATCACTACATCAGCGTCAATTAATTTATGCGAAGATGCGCACTTGCGAACACACAGAGTTGACTCATCACTAATGTACGACACCTCGCTGCTTCCCGACGACGGCGGCGGCGGCGGCGGCGGCGGTTCGAGAGCGAAATTCCGAAAGAATATTCCGACCCGGAATCTTCGCACCACTAATTCGCGCGGTAATTAGCGACGACGATTATTCTCGCTAATTATTAGCTCAAGCTGCGCGATCACGCTGGAGTTTTTTTTTTTTTTTTTTTTTTTTTTTTTTTCAACGAAGAAACCGACAATTATCTCGACAAATGTTGTTTTGTTGGGGGAGAGACACAACACCCAGTGATGTAATTTCTCCCCCGTGCGCGCTTTTAAGAAAACACACACACACACGAACTTCTTGAAAACCGCGAGGACATCGAGGACCGCGCGACGTACAGAGAGCGCGCGCACGCGATATCCGAAGAAGTACCAGAACTCGACAGCTTACCATTATAAATAGTCGCGGCCGAGACGCGGCTAGAGGCTCTCTCACATCCAAGTGTAACGCAAACGGACAAAGAGGAACAATGATCGAGCAGAACGTAGAAAGAAGAGGACGGACCGACGGGAAATAGCGGTATACGTTTTGTAGCGATGGGCTCGAGCGACCGTCGAGACTCGGACGGAGTCCGAGGAATTGTCGCGCAAACTGAATTTTCTTTCGGCGTGGGTGATGGGAATCTAATCCGAGAACTTAAAGAGAGAGAGAGAGAACATATTTGTACATGTATATATTTAAAATCGAGAGAAGCGCTCGCGCGCGCGCGGGAGAGAGTATTGTTTTGTCACGCGTGTGCGTGAAAGACAAAAAGATGAGACTTTCAGATACTAGTGAGAGGGCAATTAATCTAAGAATAGAATAGGTGCATCGACTCCATCGCTAATCTCACCGTTTGCCCGCTCGCTCGGTTCGCGTGACTTCACCGTGTGCCATTGTTCTCCGCCTGCACGATTCTAAATCGTGGCGTGTGACGAAACCGTCGTGTCGTGCGTTCCTCGTCGTTACTCTCGCGCGCGGTAACGATCTTGCACTTGGCTTTGCCACCGAGACGAAGATCTATTTCTGAGATGGCGATTTTTTTTCTGGCACCATAATTTGGCACTTTTGCGCGTCGCGCTGTTTATTTCCGAGGCGATCACCGTTGCCACACATTGCCAGGCGAATCTCGCGAATCTCCAACGTGTCACTCGAAGCGTCGAGAATCGATTTTTCCAAAAGAAATCGTCGAAATTCAATTCACGACTTTAAACGCAGGCCTGGTTTTTCATTTTCTGCTACTCGGAAACAACAACACAACTGAACGAAACTGTCGAGAAAGTTTTGCGCCTATATCTTGTCTTGATAAATTACCTTGCCGCAAGTACACTGTAACGTTTCCGTGTGTACCAAGGACGCCACGTCAGTCGTGCGATAACATTCGTACGTGCATAGAGAGAGAACTTGCGAAAAAGTATGTGCGACGTTGTCTTAATTTTTTGTCAAATGTACTGATATATTAAAAAGATTATTTACACACAGAATAAATTTATACAAATATATTGATTTCTTTTAATATACTGGGCGTATTAAAGTTTTTCTTTCTGCGCTTTTTCCGTCAGTGATTTTGCATTGTATTGTTTTAGTTTTATTGTATTTTATTTTTTTTAACTTTAAAAAAGCCAAACGTTCCGGGAATAAATACATAAATTTGTTTTTTTATTCGAAACGAGTTTATTCGGGATATTTGTTTTTTTTTTTTTTTTTTCTATCTTCAACATACGCAACGCAGAGAAGTGCCAAAGAACAAAGCGAGAGAGTTTATATGATAAATCGCTTTATTTTTGTAATTTGTGTACGTGTATCATTTTTTGTACAATATAATAATAGTAATAATATAGTAATAAGAAGTAATATAGCAATAGTAACAATTACAATAGTAGTAGCGTAGTAGTAGTATGATAGTAAGAGATAATATAATGGAGCAGCAGTAGCTTGAGAGAAGTGACAATGAGATGTACGTGGCATAGACGGTAAAATATGAATAGAATGGATTGCCGCCGGAGCAGCATCCATCACCACCCGTCTCTCGTCTAAAATTGATCGTTTGAAACAACAACCAGCTTGATTATAATGGCAAGGTGTGGCGCGACCTGGGGCGTTTCCGGGGTTTTTTATCCCGGGAATAAATGGCCAGATGTGTGTGTTGTCACTCAAACAGGGCGTTTCTCTCTACCGTCGCTACTGACTACGCCCGATAGTTTCGGAAAACGTTAATGAGACTGAGTGCAATGATCACTTCGAGAGAGAGAACTGTTGAAGTGAACGCTTCTTTTTTTCTTTAATATCTGTACATGCCGAGATAAACGAGAAAGTTTTTTTTTTACTCCTCCTCCTCCTCCTCCTCCTCTTCCTCTTCTTCTTCTTCCTCCTCCTCCTCCTCCTCCTCTTCCTCCTCCTCTTCCTCTTCCTCCTCGCCTTCCTCCTTCTCTCCACCGCCTTCTTCTTCCTCTTCCTCTTCGAATTGCGGCTCTTCCAGGTCGTCGTCGGCGGCGGCCTTCACGTCTTCCTCGCCCTCCGGGGACTCGGGATCGCCAGGTTTCTTGCCCGGTCGCTCGCCGAACCACTTAGGTAACTTCGCTGTTATTCACGACAGATAAAATGGATTATTGATCAACGTGCAACGTGGACATCTACTACATGTTGTGCACCAGCTTTTGTCGTCTCGGAATCATCTTATCCGCGACAGTTCAGCAATGATGTTAAGTGTAAACCATATTACATTTATGTCAGATAAATTTTTTTCTACAAATCTTTAACAAAAGTGAGAGCAAAAAGACTTGTTTTTTTTTTTTTTTTTGGTATTATTAATCAATTGCGCGCACTCTTCGGCGCCTCGAGAAGCACCTCCGCGAGAGAATTCTCTCTCCCTTGTACTTCCAATGGCGGTTCTCGAAGTCCCGAAAGTGAAGATCATACGTACTCTTCTGACGACCCATAAACTGTTCCTTCTGCTGCGCCCACTGTTTCTCCATGATCTCCTTCTGCTGTTCGGTCAGACCCTGAAACACCAACGGACAGAATGGCATGCTAGGATATTATTCTCACACATCGGGCACCTTCGCCTTCAGAGGGGAGAGAAACATCCTTTCTCTTCGTGTTCTGTAGTTTTTCTGTGGCTCTCGTAAAACTCGACTCTCTGGTGAAGTTAGAGTTGGGGAGGATTTCTCACGAAATCGTTTCGCAGCGGGTAGCTGGAAGCGATCTTCGGCGCTTCGTTCCCGGGGTTGGATTTTTACAATCTTACTCAATAAGAAAACCAAATCTCGGACATTGTAGCCTCAAGTGATATTGATTGAACATAACAGTACACATTTGAAACAACGTGAGGGGGTGACAAGATCACAAATGATCGTCAACGTTACTGGGGGAGGAGGGAAAGATTATGTTCGTGGTGCTAATTGCTCTCGCGGTCTTTGCGCCATGCTGATGGTGCGCGTGAGATAAAAAAAAAAAAAAATATATATATAAAGACACGCTGACGTGATGTGTGCACACAAAAGTACGCTAGACCGTGCTCTTTTTGTACACCAGCGAAACAACACAGCAATAACTTGGTTTGACAGTTACCTCTCGGTCGTTTAGTCAACGAATGTAATATGTACAAATTAAATAAATTATTAGAAAACACGATAATCGAAACGATGATGAGACTCTGAGGGATGCAATCAGCAAAAAAAGACAAAAGCAAAAAAAACCGGGGGGGGGGAGAGGGGGAGTGTAACAACGACAGAGGGAGGTCGACACGAGAGATTGGACTCACTTTTGGTGCGCTTCATAAATTGTTCTGATCTCTGTTTCCACGTTTTCTCGTTGGTCTCCGCTAGGAGCGTGTCGTAACCCTGTGATTTAATCGACACATGCTCACTATTTTGTTTATTGTTTTTTTTTTTTGTAGATTTGATATCATATGTATATTGTATCTTATTTTACGCGTGTGGATTTTTATCACGTGTTTTTTTTCTTTTGTTACATCGTGTCAAAAACTTCTCGTTCCCACACCGTAGTGTGTGTGTGTGTGTGTGTTTGCCGACACCGATGGTGCGTGTACTACTGTGAAAACCGATTTGCATGTGAAAATAACGTGAGGTCGAAATTTCGGAATTAAATCGAATTCTTCGCTCTCGAGTGTATATTTTACACTCCACTGTTTTTCGTTCATTTCTTTTGTTTCACAGTTGAACAAACGTTGACAGAGCTATCTCTCTCGACCGTTTAGTCGGCTAAGTGAAAACATAAAAAAACACAAGAGTATCATCGCGTTACGTTTCGCGTGACCTTTCAATCGGGACTAAAGATAAAACTAGTTCCTTCAGAAAAAAAAAAAAAAAAAAAAAAAAAAAAACTAGAAACAAAGAGAGAAAGGAAACTCTCTCTCTCTCTTTTGTTACGCGCAATTTACACCCTGACCGAATAAAATAAAGCGTGCCCTCCCCGCGCATGTCGTGGACGTCGTCGTGACCAGCGAGAAGAGTTTTGTCGCGCGCGTTATTTTTTTTCCAGAGAAGTAAATAAAACATCTGTACTTACACCCTCGAAAAGTTTCTTCTTGTCGTCGTAGGACCTGGTATCGACGCGACGTTCGTACTTGGAGGCGACTTGAATTTTCGGCTGTAAAACAAGCGATTCGATTAAACGTCGTTTTATCTCTTAATTTTTTTCCTTACTTCTTCTAAGCGTAAATTACGTACGGGATATTTGCCAGTTAAAGCCTCGGGGTCGAGACCCTTCTTCAGAGCTTTGTGCCTTAGTTGCTGCTTTTGACGTTCCTTCAGCTCTTTAAGCTAAGATAAAATGGTAATATCGATTTATCAATGTAGCTTGAAAAACAACAGCGGCTATAATTACACCACCACACGCGAGCCGATCTATTCCCCCAAACAAATCACGCTCGGCGTGTTTTCTAAGAAAAAAAAAAAAAAAAAAAAAAAAAAAAAAACGAAATATGTATATAAGAAAAAAAAATATACAAGTGCATTGTTTGTTTTTTACTAACTTCAAAATTCAAAATATTAGAACAAATAATTTTTCTCTCGCAAAATCTTACATCGTAGTCCTGGCGCTTTTGCCGCTCCTCCAGATCGTACTTTTCGGTTTCGAGTTTGACTATGGCCTCCCACAATTCGTTGGCCTTAGTACGAAGCTTGTCAATGGACAGACCATCGATTTCCAGGGGCTTGATGCGGATGCTGAGAGAGATTTTCTTTTCCTCTTCGAGTTGCTCTTTCGTCTTGTTGCGCTCGAGTTGCGCCGATGTAAGATTGCCCTGTAATGTGACGATGTAACAGGAACATTACAAAGATGTCAAATCAAATTGTTTGCAAAGCGGCAGCGCGTTTGCTACGTACCGCAAGATCCTTCTTGGTGATGGTGAAGTTTGGACCCTTAGCTTTGCTCTGATCTTTCATCGCTTGCATCATAGCTTGTCGCTTCTTTTCCGATTCCTCCAAGCGCCTTGATAAGAGCAAAAAAAAATATGATTGAACATTTGGGGAAACGCAAGGAAAGTGTTTGTTCAAGCATCAATAACTAACAAATACGCGTACCTTCTCTTCTCTTCGATGTCACGTTGTTTCTTCTCCTCTGAAAATCGTCAAAAAAAAAAAAAAAAAAAAAAAAAAGAAAGAAAATCGCTGAGACGTTTACCAATTTCACGCTGGCGACGCTCTTCCTCCTCCTTCTTCTTCTGAGCCAATCTCTTCTCCTCGTCCGCGCGAGTGATTTTGCGCTTTGCTTGTTTCTCCTGAAAACAGCGTTTTCTTCAATCTATTGACGTCTTAAGACGTTACACAGGAAAAACAAAGAATAATATAAACATATCATAAAAGTATCAAATATAAATAAAATGATAAAAAAAAAAAAAAAATACAAGATGTAAAAGTGTCGTACCTTTAATCTCTTCAACTCCTCCTCTTCCTTGGCTCTCTGCTTTCGCCATTCCGCTATGTATTCTTTGAGCTGTTCGTCGAGGTCACTTCTTTTCTGTTCTTGTCTCTGAATTTTTCAACAACGTCCATTAGTCACGTCATTTGCGCGCGATTTTACGTTTATGATTACGCCAGAGTTTCAATATTGTGCCAGAGCTCCCCAAGTAACTCCCCAATGCGCGGAAAACAAACAAACGGGAAGAAACACACAGTTTTACTTATATCTTTGCAAATAATTCAACACCGCGAAGAAGGAAAGTAAAGAAATTTTAACAGCGCAAAGGAGGTTTGCGTGGGCATTGCTCGAACACCGGTTTGAGTTCACACTCACCTTCATAAACTCGATATTCTCGCCAGATTCCCTGAAGAAGGCCGGAAAAGAAAAGTAACTCTCTTTAGATTACGACGGCTGAGCCTTCCGTTCTCTGAAAGATCTCTGAAGAGATCCTTCAGAAACTCCGTGTGTGCGCGTGCGGACGCGATTCTTTACGCGCGTCCATCTCATCCCCCATCTTTATTTATTACAACTCACAACTCCATCCAACATTTTCTCCCGCACATTATTCACAAACGCCGCTCGTGTATATACACACACACGCGCGCGCACACACACACACACACACACACAGACAACACATTGGGCGGAACAATCAGACAGATAGATAAATACATCGGTCAGATGTAACAGACAGAGAAAAAAATCAGCGGAAGGAGAAGAAGGCGAAAGAGAGGAAACGTGTGAAGGGAAGGGGAAGAGAAAAAAAAGAGAGAGGGAAGAAACACAAAAGAAAAAAATGCAGATAGAAAGGCGAGTAAGGTGCAAGCGTGTAGAAAGAAGAAACCAAAGTGCGCACCGCAGCGAATCTCAGGAGAAGGCGTTAGATCAGAGGAGTCCCATATAACTTGTCTTGAATGAGTTACTCAATTGCGAGGATTCGAGTGATCAGAAGAGAGACATGAAAGACATACGATATAGAAATACGATGTAATATACGATGTAATACGTGTTTCGGGGCGTGTCATCGAAATGATTAAAAACTTAACAAAATATTTGACTTTCGCGCGATTTCTTTTTTGAAATAAAATAGAAATTAAATTCGTCAGAACGCAATTTCAACAATCGCTCGAAAAGAACGTGAGGAAATTATGTGAGAGAGAAAGAGAAAGAGAGAGAAAGAAAAAGAAAGATAGAGAGAGAGAGAGAGAGAGAAATACAGAGAGATCAATATCTTTGTATAAACAATTTATATTGTTGACAAAAGATATATTTAATATATTTTATCAGAATATATAAACATGTATTACGTATTTTCTGTACGTACAATGGGATTGGCCGGGGATGTGGGGGTATTACATGATTACTGCTTGCAAGTCGATCAATCATGGCGCAAAGTCAATTTAATTAATAAAGGAAAAACTCAAGAGAAAAAGAGAAAGAGAGAGAGAGAAAGACACAAATAAACGAGATAGAGTCTCGTGATGTGCAACAAGGACATGACACATCACTTCCGATGTGAAACAACAGACGTGATTATGTACAATTCGTTAATGTCGTTATTAATCAGAGAAACAGAGAAAAAAAAGACACGCGAAGATGCGAACAAGATATAAAAGAAAAAAAAACGTAATACGAGGGTGGGGGGGGGGAGGAAAGGAGCTTCGAACACTGACAAGTGAATTATATATTAGACATGTCGCTGACAGAAGTGAGATCCCGAAAACGTTTCGTTTTTTTGTCGCGACTAATTACGCTTATTTCCACTTAGTGCCCCCGCGCAATGTGAAACTCTTCTCACGAAGTTGCAATCGAATGAAACGCGATCCGAGCACGAACAATTTTGCGCACACACGAGCGGAATCGAATTACTCGGGGTGACAAATATTAGTAGTTAGTGATTTTCGCGAAACAATTTGCGAGCTAAATAATTAAATATGCGCATTATGCGCCGCATGCGTAGAGCCAATCGTTAACGGGATCGCATCGGGGCGTGGTACGGTTTTGAGCATACGTCGGCCTTAGAATAAACCGTGTTACGTTGTTGTGCGTACATTTATGAACGTCTGGCAGACTCCCAAACGGCTCAAGTATCGTAACACGTTGGCATTATGCAATCGCGAGCGTAAAATATTTTATAATATTTGAAGAACGGACGTTATTCACACGCCCGCGCGCGTTGCCATTTTCAGAAACCGTGTGTGCGCCGGATCGTATCCGCGCGCATTTTCTCAACACGCAGGGCCAATGATCGCGCGCGCCTTATCTCTCGTCTCGCGCCCATATATTTCTCGCAAACAAGAAATTTTCTCTTCTCATGCATAGATAGATAATTGGCAGATTTACAGCGTAAATGTTTAAATATAAACGCGCAACATCCTGTGAAACGACTCCGCCCGCGAACGCGTTTTCTTCAATCTCATTCCTGTCACGTTCAAATCCAAATTCCAAGATTTGTAAACGGCCGGTTTCGCGGACGCCGGACAGATTGACATCACATTTTGGAGCTTTTTCACAGAATCTCCAAAAGATATTTTTACATCGCGCGTTTCAAAATTCTTTTGAAAAACAATTCGAACAATCTCGAGCGTCTGTTCGATCGCGCGAAGAATCGTTGCGGCTTCTTTTGTAGAAAGTGTTTAAATTTCATTCCAAGAAATCTCTTTCTTTGTTTTATTAAAAAACATTCATCCTAAGAAAGGGGGGGGGGGGGGGGGGGTTGTATTATTGACGTTTAAACACCTCGATATTCAACTTACTTTTGGGACGCTCTACCCCTATAAAAAAAAAGAAAGTATAGATTCATTAATAAAGTCGTGTGTGTGATTATCACATTCGCTTACATAAGACTGCACAAAGCTCTGCACGCGCGTAATCAATAATTATTACATATATAAAATATAAATTGGTATCGCTTGTCTCCAAAAATTGCATCTTCCTTTTTTTTTCTTTTTTGTTTTTTTTTTTATGCAAACTAAAATCCGTGAAAACGACGATTGATTTTTTTAGGCGCTTATTGCGAGCGTGTACACTGTCTGAGATGAATTTTGCACTTTCAATCAAGCAGTTTGTCGTTTTCTTTCGGAGATCTCGTAGCTTTGCAAAACTGGGTATTTTTTTTTGTTGTTGTCCAGTTGCTGTGTAGTGCGAACAACAGAGGCTGATTAGGCGACAGAGACACGACAAGATAGACACGAAGGAAATCATAGAGCGGGTGAGATCTTTTTGCTGTAATCGTGTAACGTGTGGGGTGTGTGAGAGACAGAGTGTGCGATGTGGTGAATCCACAGTTTAAGTGTTTCTGTATACAAGGACATGTGTCGTGTGTATGATTTCACGTGTGAGGTTCACATTGTTGTGTGCGTGTATCGCCTGTACATAAAAAAAGCGTCATAGCGTTGTTGCCTTTCATTTTTTGTCGTTTAACCATCGATGCAAAAAAAAACAAAAAAACAGCGACACGACACACGACAGACGTTGAGAAGACAGCGAATACACCGAGGGGCGGGGGAGGGAAAAAGAGCAAAAAATATACTTTTTTTTTATAAAACCTGAAACGCGCGCAGAGACACCGAAAAGAAGAATATCGCAAGAAATCGCTTCGATATATCGCTGATATGGAAACCATTTCGTGGCAGCATTCTTCTTTCGTAAAAATTATCCCTTTTTTTTATATCCATCATGTACTGAAGAAGAAGGAGAAGAGAAGAAAAAGATGATAGCAAAAAAAAGAAAATATGGAGAAAAATAAGAAAAATCGAAAAAGAGGTGAAAGGAAAACAAAGAGCGAAAAAATGAAAGAGTAAGAGAGAGAGAGAGAGAGAGAGAAAGAGAGAGAGAGAGAGAGCCAGCAAGTGTATCGCTATACAAAAATCTATGCAAAAATTAACAACTGCGGCGGCGGCAGCGGCGGCGGCGGCGGCGGCGGCACAACGCATGTGAGATGAAGAAAACAAAGTAAAAAGAGATGTACAACAGATAGAGAACGGACGAACAATTATTATACAGCGATGACAAAAGACAGAACAGTGATTAGACAACGGAAGTAAAAAAAATTAAGAAAAAAATAGTAAAAAAAAAAAAACGACATCGACGAGATAATGCGTACACCATTTATTTGCCGAAAAAAAAAATTAGAGAAGGCTTTTTTGTCGTGTGCAAAACTTACTCGGTCTTCTTCTCCGGCTGCCTTTGATTTCGACAATTTTTGTATTGTACCGCGCGGGGGTCGATTAGCCGATGACAAGTGATGGTGGTGGTTGGTTTGATTGATTGATTGATTGGTTGGTTTGTGTGTTGTATGTGGAGATACACACAGACAGAGAGAGATAGGGAGTGAATAAACAAAGAAAAAAAACGGAGTTTGTAAATCAAAGAAAGAACAGAAACATCTTCCGTATATATGTAATTTTCGGGACTACTCGCTACTTCCTCGTGCATTTCTACATTTTTACATATCATCCTACGTCTACATCAATTTTGTTTAATTTTTATTCGTCAGCCAACTTTTACGCAAATCAAAATTTAAAAAAAAAAAAAAAAAAAAAAGAAAGAAATATGCGGATGAAAAATTATTGTAATACTAAAATTCTCGAACAATTGTAAAACGATATTAAAATAAAAAATGTTGCGGATCACATCAGACTTCCTGAAAAGTAACACGTCCCGTACATCTTACGAATTCGCGTACGTTGCTACATTCTCGCGACACAAAATATCTCTTACAGATGATTCTTCTGGTAACTTAAAGGTAACTATTCGTTTCTAATTGGTGAAAAAAAAAAAAAATTCGCAGCTCGACGCGAGACCTGAATTTCGCAACGCGTCCTCGTAGTAGCTACATTTTACGCTCGTAGTAACAAGCCTCAGAAACTTACTTCCTGAAATGAAAAAAAAATAATACAGGTTTTCTTCACGAACGTAAAGAAGGATTAAACATATCTCAGAAGCGGGATCTGAGGAAACTTGACGTAATAGGAAAAAAACACTTACACTTCTTCGACTTCCTCCTCCTCGCTGCAAAAGAGAAAACGGAAAAAGTCTAGTTAGTCAGGGTGGACACAAGGGTGGGCGATTCGTTCAAATCGTACAAACAAACAGAGTACCCGGAGGGAGGGGGGGAGAGCAAGAGGGAAAGGGTGCTCTTGCAAAATCAGAGAGGGTGCACACTTTCAGACGGGAGATTGTTCAAAGCGCTTTCGCTTCTACTTCAAGCAAATTTTTATTCTTGCGAGTATATAGTTTTCGTGTGCTTGTTATTGTAATAATGAGTGTGCGAGTTCTTACATCAGGTTTTAATTACCTTTAAATAATTCATTTGCGAATTTAAAAGACAAGAAACTGTTTGGTGAAATTTGGAACTGTGTGAAGTTAAGATGTATAAAAAAAAGATAGATACAATAGAACGTCTTATGTGAGATCATCGATAATTAAATCAACGAAATTTTTTATCTTTGTTTTCTATTAAAGAGGTTCTTGAACAGGTGCGACTAATTATGTAAAAAACGTAATACACAAGGGAATTCGACATTTGAGACAACACAGTTAGACAAGATTGTGATGGTGTGCACAGAACGACACATTGGGAACACGACGAAGCTAACAGATCACTGTTTGACCTTACGTTTATATTTACTTTTTGTTCGGACATAATTTACGTAATGTTCACAACGAGCATGTGACGATCCTGCCTTCGAAAGAAAAATCTGAAAATTCTCACTGACACTGATAATGCATCTACTCTCGCATTCTGATTCATCTCGGAGAACAGCGATATCACATAGAAATTTAATTATCAGATGAAACATGTATTTTGAAAGTTATGCAAGTCATCTCGCGGTTTCTCGTGAAATTAAAAAATTGTAGAGAGAAGCAAATAAAAGATTAGTAGCATAAGTTTTTTTGGCTTTTTTAAAATTTTTCATCCTCTCCTTCCACCACCTTGCTGTTAAAAATTCATTTGGAAAGACTCGCTCATTATTAAAGCGCACAATGTCTCCAAGGTTGGACTTGCACCGTTTTCAAAATAAACGCGATGAAATATTTTACGCATAACGAAATAATGTAATAGCCGATCGATAAATTGATCTCCAGAGAGATGGGAATTTAATTAATATATTACTAAATATGTTTTTTTGTTTTTTTTTTGTTTTTTTTTTTTATCACTTACGAGTATTGGTCCTCGTCGTCCGACATGTTGGCGGCTATTTAAAGTGCTGCAACACAAAAATAAGGTGTATCGGTTATGAAATGTACAAGATGGACGCGCGACACACACACAAGAATCAAAAAAAGAGACGCGGGAGACGCACATTCTTCGATATTAAAAATTCTAAACAAAAATTTAAAAACCAAAAAAACCACGTTGATTTCGTAAAAACTGTATGTAGCACAAAAAAGCACTGCACTTGCAATTCTCGCAAACAAAAAACTGATTAATTGTTTCCACAACGTATTGCAACGTATTCTATTTTATCTTATTTGCAAATTATTATTTCGCAAACTTTGTGAATTTAAAACAAAAAAATTCTCTTCTCTCCCTCAACATCTTCAAACCCGACTCGAAAAGCGAACATTTTCATTTTCCTCCGCACTCAATACACCATATCTCACAATTCGCAAGACACACGTGTACGCAATCACCAAATAATACAGTCAATTCGCGAATAATTTACGCGATCAATTTCTCGTTTCGATTACTCACACAATCACTTGCAAATTGCTAGAAAGAGACGATCATGGAGGAATGCGAGGAGTGAGAGTCTGAACGGTTGTGAGTGCGTGAAGAAGAAGAGGAAGAGCGGAAGAGATCGACAAAAAAGGAAGAGGAGAAACGTGTCGGCGTGATATATAACGAGGTGCGGACACACGTAAAAACGATCGGAAAAAAAAAAATAGAAAAATGCAAGCACCTTGCGCGCGGAGAGAAAAACGAGAAGAAAGCCGAAGTTGAATGGACCGAGTTAGGGCGCGTCGACGCGTTTTCGAAGTAATCCGATACTTCGAGGCGGGAAAGAGAAAATGCCAGTTTGCTAACCCTGGCCGCAAGCTCGGCGTTGCAAGCTCTATAAGGAGCAGTCCCCTTCTCTTCTTCTCGTCGCTCTAATTTTAGAGGTAACAACATGCTCGCTCATTCCTTTATTTCCTTCTTTTCGTTTCTCTCTTCCTCCGATTCTTTTTTTTTTTTCCTCTCTCGCGAGCTTTCCGAACGATCCGCGAAAGTCAAAATCTCGCGTCTCGTCGAATTACATTTGCAATATTTTGAGAAGATACGAATTTCCCTTAGCGGAGAACGAAAACCCGTGATTTTAATGAATTTTTACACAGATACGTCAACATTATCTCACGCGTTTGTTATCCTCTCATTGTTTATATCTTATTTCATATTCCCTAATGATTCACACTTATATTGCGTCATCTCGCCATTTATAACGAGGCCAGAACTACCCTGCACCAATAAGCGAATCTCTTTGGTAACCAATAAAACGCGAAATCGGTGCGCGAGCAGACACACACACACACATGTATATTTATAAAGATTTTTCACTGGAAACATTATCTTTGAAGCAGAGACAGAAGTAATACATTTTGCAGAAGCGACAGAAAACAAATTTCTACAACACAAAAAACTAACAATCTGATCAAAAAACATTCCTAACAATTTGCAATCCTTTTGTAAAGAAAAAGTACTTGATTTGAAATACGAAATTACTTATTGGCAAAATTTTTCACCGTAATTCTTACTGTATTGTAGATTTGTTTATTCCTTCTTTTCTTTTTGTTTATTTCATGCGCGCGCACACATAATTATACGTGAGAATAGAGACACACAATTCACCCTCGCAAATTTTCTAGAATTGACCGAATAGACAAGAGGCGTTCGGCAAAACAACAGAAGAGAAAGAGAAAAGATAGAAAATACAAAAATCATTGACAAAACACAGAATGCAAAAAAATGTGAAAACTTACACTCGGCTGGTGTCAATGCGTGAGAGAGAGAGTGTGTGTGTGTGTGTACGCGTGTGTGAGTGTGTGTATGACGAGGACACGGATGTATATTGGATTTTTCACGGGGATGATCCGCGGACGGAAGACTCTGAGAGAGAGATAGAGAGAGAGCGCGCGAGGAGGTCACACACTTCGCAGACAAACACGCACAGGGAGGAGCCTGAATCCCGGTGGAATGTAGAGTCCGCGACAGCCTGAGCCGCTCTGAGGAGAGATCCGGAAAAGCCGCGACTGGACACTGCAGAGACGTGGAGAGCCGCGGGCAGCGTGCCCGCTCCGGGTAGTCGCTCTCTCTTTCTCTCTCTCTCTCTCACTATTAATAGAGCGCAGATCCGCATCCGTGGACCACGAGAACGAGATACGATTCTGGCTGATACTATTTTTGTGTCTTCTCTCTACCGGCGATGGTGATCACGTCGCTGTAAATATTTCGCGCGTCTCTACACACAACCTCGCGCGAAACGTACACCCGCGAGTTCTCCGGACGGATTGTTCCAAAAGTAGGCCTGTTGCGTGTTTCCGACGAACGATGAGAAACTCTAGTCAGTTTAGTCTGTAATATGTCTGGTACAGGCTGAAATCTAGGATCGAGACGCTAAACCATTTCGAGGATGATCGGAAAATTTCATTTTTTACATTTTTTTTCACAAGTGTCTGTCACGCGCACGCACACACACACACATACAAATAATTATGCAAATAATAATTCAATGCACTTTTCTAACGCAAAAAGTTCGCAAAAATGATTGTACATTTGTATTATTTTATTCGCGCCCCAGTTTTTCAATACACTCGCCCGCAGTGGCGAAAGGATTTAGCTGGAAGCTATGTTTGGGATCGTGAGGATTGTATCGAATCGCGGTGTCTCCTTATGTAGACAGAGACGAGAGAGATCACGTGGGAGATCTCACGATAAGATACGCGTGGTATAAAGTTGCCAGTATTACCTCAAAGATATGAAGGTGGCGACTTGTTCACGCGGGATTTCACGACCGGAACAACAACAGGAGCCTTAATGGATGTTTCGTCTGGTACATTTGTTGTTTTATTTACTGCCAGTAACAAAACAAGGAATCGAAGACGATCCAAGTGAAATAATACAAGTATGATGAAAATAATGCGATAAGAGTTTTCAGAGATAGCCATTGTTTATCTGTTCGGTTTTATAATATGAGGCACGATCGGTCGTTTGAACGGCCTGTCTTTGCCACCGAATCTCAACTGTCCAGATTCCTTTTTGCCGCCGAAACCACCTCCTAAAATTGACGGAAATAATTTGATTATTATGAGATTAATTTACGAAAACAAAGACGTACAGACAAAAAATCATACCTAGCCTTCTTGGTTTCCAACCCTTCATGCTTCGACCGCACTCGTAGTCGATAAACAAATTGTATCCCTTTAACGTAGCATCACTAGCTCGTCTCAGAACTCTTCTAGCGTCGTCTCTGCTATTCATTTCCACAAAACCGTATCCCTGAGACATCCCGGTCACCACGTCCACTATAACTTTTGCCGAAAGAACATCTCCGTACTTGCTAAAAAACTAGAAATTTATTTGTGAAACAATCTGTTACGTTTGATGTGATAAAAAAAAAAGCTTTGATATAAAAAAATATATATTTTAAGAAGTTGTGCGCTCCATTACCTCCTTCAAATCATGTTTGGTAACTTTGGGACCGAATCTGGCTACAAACAAAGTTCTTTCCGGTATAGACTCCAAATTGTGCGGTGGTTCGTAGTGACTCGCGATCGCCCTGCTAACAGCCTTGTCGTGGGGTTCGGTGTCCGTTCCGTCAATACTACCTGCTTTCAAGGGATCGTACTCTTTGGCATAAGGACTCCAGTTCTTCAACGCATCTTCGGCCTGTGAATAATAAAGAAAACATCATCCTTCAAAATCACACTTCGAGACAAAATGGTTTTACGTTCACTATTATTCATTATTTTATCAAAAGAGTTTCATTATTTAATAAACTATATATTCTCTTCCAATTAATATTATACTGTACTTAATAATGTACTTAAACTTACACTTACCATGTTCAGTTTGATAGTCGACACTTGTAACACACGTAAATTGAACGTGTTTTATTTGCTTCTCTTTAATTAAAACAGAAACATGTTTATGATGTCTTCAGTCCTGAAAGACTTTTTAACACAGTTTTGTTTTCTTTCCGTTTAACATGCCGTCAGCTGTTTGACACACACACTTCGAGCGATAATTTCGAAGGTTAGGAAATCTGTTCGATATCGAAGTGCGAGATTGATAGATATCGAAGTGCGAGATATGCAATTCTCGATATGCGATACAATCGATCCGCGCGCGAAACGAATGCGACATAACCTGTAAATGTAAGTGTTTTTACTTGCTGGCGATATGATTTGATGTTGTTATGGCTAAAGTTGTGCAAAAACGTGCGAAAAAGAGAAAAAGCACGAGAGAAGAGCTGGAGTCACTCGATAAAGCGGTACGGGTTTTGCGCACTTGTAAACATGTGCATAGTTCATGTTGTTTTTGTGCACAATCTATATAAATTGTTTTCACATTTATGCGTGTGCAGGAATTAATTAACAAAATATTGCAAGTTGAGGCTCACAATGAACAACTTAAAGTGCTCCTCACGAAGGCCACAGATTCTAAGTCAGTGGAGAAAGAAGAGAGAACTGGGAAACCATTTGATTTCTCACAGTGAGCGTATATTCTCTAATTTGTGTTTTCACTTAAATATTTCTTTTTTTTTTTACTTGCGGAACAATCCACTGGAGTGGTTCAATTGCAGGTGTCACAAGAGACACATCCTCTTGAAATTTTACTATCTCGGTTGGGACTATCACGGTTTCACCGTGCAGGAGGATAACACGAACACCATCGAGCATCACTTGTTCACAGCTTTGATAAAAAGTTGTTGTGTAGAATCTCGTGAGAGCGCAAATTATCACCGTTGTGGAAGAACTGACAAAGGCGTCAGCTCGTTCTCCCAGGTGATTTCGTTAGATATACGCAGCAGGCTGGAGCCCGAAAAGCAGGACAACTTGACGGACGAGTTGCCTTACTGCAAGATATTGAACAGACTGTTGCCAGCGAACATAAGATGCATAGCTTGGTGTCCGGTATCTCCTAACTTTTCCGCGAGATTTGATTGCAAATACAGAAGGTACAAGTACCTCTTTCCAAAAGGCAATCTGAACATAGACGCCATGGACAGAGCTGTGAAATACGTCATAGGCAATCACGATTTTCGCAATATTTGTAAAATGGACGTAGCCAATGGCGTGACAAATTTCACAAGAACTGTGATCGACGCAAAAGTATCTTTAAGCGATCAAAATACACAAAAACTCACAGGTGTGTTTCTTTAATATTCTGTTGGTTATTTATTTTATTCAATCTGTTGAATAGAGGAAAAAATTGTGTTTTTTCTTGCAGGCTACACTATGTGCGAATTAGAAATTACCAGTCAAGCGTTTCTTTGGCATCAAATTCGTTGCCTGATGGGCGTCTTGCTGCTAGTCGGGCGAGGAAGAGAGGAGCCGGAAGTAATTTTGAAACTCTTGGATGTCGAGACCTGTCCGCAGAAACCGCAGTACAATATGGCGCACGAGACGCCGCTAAATCTTTGGTATTGCGATTACGAGGATGTCGAGTGGTTCGTTGACGAAAATGAACTGATATGCACCATCAGGACTTTGCAACAGGACTGGACTCTCAATACTGTGAAGTATGTTTATTATGAAAAAAAAAAGAAATAATCTTTACATATAATTGAATACATAATTGATCTCGCAATCAAATTTTGCGTCTCGATTAATATATGCAGGTCTTCAATGATCAAAGCTATGTTAACGCATTTGGAAAATTTGGTCAAGGGCGTAAACACGGATTTTCAGGACGATTGCCTTCTTCTTGGAATACAATCGAAGATGTATCAGCCGCTGATGAAACGAGAAATGTGCGGTTAGTATAGAGCGAAAAAAACTGGCCAACATAAATGTTCGTTACCAAAGCCACGACTTAACTTGGTCTTCTTAGCTTTCTTTTAAGTCTATTATTAAAATTCTTTCTTCGTTTACTTCGTTAACTTATCTATAGCATCATCTAACGGTTTTGTTATCTCTAAGACATCATACATGCATACAAGTACTGTCCAAAAATTTTAATATATATATACTAGCGTATATATAGTCTACTATAATACAGTTGCCTTCAAAATATTCTGACAATCAAATGTAAATTTTTTACTCTATTCGTCTCTTTGCTACGCTAAAGTACAATACCGTTGTATTTAAAAAACATTTCTTATTGTTTTTTTTTTCTTTTTAATGTACATTCTATTTTCTTTTATTATCTTTCAACACTATCTAACTTAATCGGCTAAACCTGTCCAAGTTTCGATTCTTGAACTTTCGTTTTTCTTTTCTTCGTTTCGTTCTCAAGTGAGACATAAAATAATCGAAAGAAGAGAACACAGGATAAATTTATGTACTGCTTATGTTCGTTGTACTTGTGCGTTGCAATTGTGATTATTTAATCATACCGATAGATGCACTTCCAATGGAGTGAAAATAACTAGTAAAAATTGAAGTATGGGCAAAAATAATGAAGGAAAAATATCGTCTAAACTTGGACAGATTTAGACTGAAGAATCTGTACAATCTCTACAGGCGCGGTTTATCTCGCCTCGCGTCCCGATTTCCGCTAGTTTGAACATTTTCCATTAGAGAGTATATGGGGGAAAACAAAAAAAGAATGTATTATCAATAACTCGACTTTTTCCTTACAGAGAGCTTGGAAAGTAAAATCGAACATTACAAGAGGAAACAAAACTGCGTCACGTAGCATACGCCTATTCTAATCACAGGACTTGTATATAAGTTACACATATGTATCAATACTTTTAAATATACATGGCTTTTACTCTAGGTATTACATATGGCATCTCTCGATTGTTGTTTGCTATATGTAGCGGTTTTTTTTTGTTTTTTTTCTTTTTAGTTTTTTTTCAGCCTTGTTATTCGTCAAATTTTTATGCACTTCATTTGCACTTTCAAAAGCTTCTTTAAATGTTTTGGCAGACCATCAAGTTTACGTGGAAATACCCGTTACGACATAGAATCAACGCTATTCAAAAAAACAAATTAACAAATAACGTTGATAGGCCTATAACAAGACTATAGACAAAACGACGATCGAACCTTTCACGAATCTATGCCGATCTAAACAGACAAATGTCGCGATAATAAGTTTTACACGATTTTAAGCTTATTTCCGAGTGAGTTCTAACTAAGCTGCGAACATAACGTTTTACTATTTACTTTCACTTAATCTCACACCGAACCGGTTAGGGATGAGTGAGTATCAGTACAAATTGCTAACGGATATCTAGTGATAGCTATGAAAAAAAAAAAGCTCGGTCGCGCACTAGGCTGTGTTACATATGTGCAATTGTCCTCTTGTCAAGATTCAGACTTGACAGCGCTCCGATCTTAAAAAATTCTAACAGCAGCTCTTATTTCTTAAACATTGACGTCTTTTGAACATTTATTTACAGAGGATATGAAGCTAATGAAGCTGTTATGTACACAATCAAATCGGTGAAATTTTTAGTTCGAGCATCTAAGTGTAATGAACGTATCTCATCTATCGTATATTATATTTTTTTTACCATACTGTTAAATGATAAAATAAAAACAGTGCTGCAAACATGTGTGTGACCGCTGTGAGAGATTTTAAAAACTAAAGAAGACATCAATCGGAGGTTTTTCATTTGTTTTCACTTCTATCACAGGACGGCATGCATTTGAACCGCGTGTCAAAGTTGCTCTCTTCCTCCGATGAGTTTTCCTCATTGTTTTTACCCTCGCCATCTTCGTCCTCGTCTTCCTCCAATTCCTCTTGCTCTAAAAGTCGTCTCGCCATTTGTACAGCGTGCCACTCGCGATAGTGACCTTTCCTCTTTGCCTCGAAAGCTCTTCTCCTTTCTGAAAGTGAAACACATCGAAATAAAGATGATAATAAGTTTTACATGTCACAAAATCTTTAAACGCAAGACAATTTTATTCTTACCTCTTTCCTCAGGAGTTTCCTCCTCCTCCTCTTCCTCGCTGGATTCTTCGAAAATTTTGGGTTTACTACTTCCGGCTAATCTAATGTATTTTAACCAAAGTTGACGTCAAGTTCTTGTATTTTCATCCCGTGTTAAATAATTCAAAATACACGCAAAATATTTAAATTTACATTCACATACTTTGCTGCAATGGTGGTTGCGTCCAACTGATCAAATTCATGTTCATTTTGGAGGCCCTCGAAGTTGTATGGGGTTTTTGGTTCTTCAATTTTCATATGACCGTAATCCTTGTCCGCAGGATGAAGGGTTGCAATGATATTCATTTCGTCCCATGTTGTTTCTTTGCTAGGTCTATTGAAGATCAATATAAAAATGATGAAGAAATACAATGTTTATGTACATCCAAAAATAGAATGTGGAAATAATAAGTTGACATTTTCATATATTATACTTGTGCGTTAAGAAAAACTGTTTCGCACAAATCTTTGAAAGAGTTTTTGTACGAAATAAAATCGCAAACATGTTTGCACAAAAACATTTTACACATTCGCTGAGAATATTCGTGAGATCTATATACAATTGTCATAAACTTTGTCGCATATATACACATCTTTTTTTTTTATTCGAAGAGCAAATCACGGTGCGTTAAAACTCATTCGATTGTCACGCGTGCTTATCCTTATAAATGCATGTTTACGTTTCGGTCACGCGAGCCGCTTTTGATATCGAGCGACGAACGTGCGGGCAAAGGAGGATGCACGCATCTCTATTTTTACGCGAACACGTCGGAATTCAATTAACGATCTCTCACCTAGGCGCCTCTGGATTATCAAAACTGCTGGATGTCTTTAGGATTCCCTTGGAAGGCCGTTTTGACAAATTCTCTGCCATCATAAAAGCTGATCTCTCACACTCACACACACACACGCGACGACGGTCACTCACGATGCAACTGCATGTTTACCAACGAATTTCGTTTCTATGTCTCTCTGAATAACCTGTTCGCGAACGCGTCGATCACTCGATGAACATTTTTACGCGCTCCTCAGCATCAGAAGCGGTCTCTATCAGCCTCTTGTGGCAATCTGATCATCCGGTGGTATATACACACCCTAACGTACTACTTATCCTGCATAACCAAAATGGAGTGCACATGTGCAAAATAGTTTCATAGTATCGCCCTCTGAAGCTCCTTTCCTCCCTCCACTTCTCTCTTTTCTTTGTTCCGTTTCACGCGCCGACAACATCATCGTACACTGGAGATCAGATTGCACGCAAAAATAGAACACTGAGTGTAGAAAATTATAAAAAGAGCAGTTTTTATTTATAGCTTAAGCACATTACAAACTCTATAACAAAATCTTCTTTATTAAATATTTTACAATTCTTTTTAATATGCAAAAATATACACGTAATATATACAATTTTACAAAATCGTTAGATCTTCATCGTAAGATCTTCATCACGTGTCAAAGAAAGTGAAGCATTTTTTAGCATCACCACCTGTAAATGACACAGTGCCTTTTCCATCCTGAAAACACAAACATGTGATTTTATAAACATTGTGGTTAAGTATATAAAGAGTATTTAAGATTGTAATTTTACAAAGCTAATACTTTGTGACTCACTTCTTTTGAATAATTTCTATCTCGTTGTAAGTTTCAGTCAAACTCTTTAACTCTGTATTAACGGCGCAAAGTGTTTCACCATTTGGACCAATTACTTCTGTAATATTTTTCAATGTGTTCGAACATCTTGCCAACACTTCCTGAGTGTCTCTCCACTCGTCCTCAGTTTGAGGAAGTATCATGCCGTTGCATCGCAATACGTTCAGTGGTTCCAAGAGAGTTTGCAGCTTGAACAGTACATCTTTCAAATTCCTAAACGTTTGATTCTCTGTAATAATAATAATAATAATAATAGAAATGTAGATTTCAATTACAAGCGTGACATAAGACACAAATTCAATCAATTTGAATCTTACGGGTGCATTTTGTTACCGCAGCCAATTGCTCATCTATTTCCCTTTGTGCTGAGCTCAAGCTAACTATGTCACGTTCCCTTCTGATGATCTTGATCAGTTTTTCCGTGTCCTGATCCATCTCCTGAGCCACAGTGGCCAATCGCGCAGCCATTAGCTGCTTCTTCTCCTCTGTCATCTTCTTCACTATCAAATCCGTCATCATGGCTTGTAGATATTCGTCGTACAGAAGTCCGAGTTCCATCTCCTTCTTTTCATCATCTATTTTCTTTTGAATATCAACCGGCAGCTGTGACGGCATAACTGACAGTCTGCTCGAAGCAATTTTTTTACCTGGCACTTCTGAAATTTAACGAGACACGTTAGTTTCTAACATATCAACGTACACAAACTAGTCAGCAAGTTATAAATCAAAACAGGAAATCTTTACTCGGCACTCGAGTGTCGTTTAATGTTGTGGTTCTGTTCCGAGTGGTTACATTTCTTGAAAAAGTGGAATTAAGTAACGTGGTGTCTGACAGTTTTCCTGCAGCCTCTCGTGTTTTGGCGGTGTGAGTTCTGGGAAAAAAAAATCCTTGTATTAAATCAAAACATAAATAAACTTCGAGCTGTCAGCTTGAACGCTTTTAATTAAAAAGTTTACCTTTTATTGAACCCCTTTGCACCTGTTGCCTCTTCCATTTTTTTCAACTTTATCTTCAAAGATATTTGTTTACTTTATACCGTAGGCTAACTTCTTTATTTTACAGTTCAAAAACTTGTCTTTGCACCTCTGTGTTTTCACCGTTTCTCAGGACGCGGTTGCACGCAGATTGAAATTGTAATCGAAACGAGAGAAAAGCGTGGTAGGAGGTTGACCAATCGGAAATAAACGAGCGATTTCGTTTCAATTTTAACAATCCAGGATTAACGAGGGCGCGGTTCGCGATTTTCGAACAACTTTTGCATCCGAAAGTCCATATTACGTGTCGCGTGAACTGTAGATTTTCGCATAAAAAGAATGATCTCTCGAGAATCGAGACCCGAAGGGTGTTAATGCACCACCACAGTGCATATACACATATAGATCGAGGTATGAAACGCTTGCGGATTTTGGTTCGCTCAATCGAGTTTCGCCACTGTGTATACGTTGTGCTCAAAGCTCACAACAGTGGTCATGCCGGTTGTAATTTTAGGTTAAATTATTTTGGCGTGAGATTTTTCGCGTAGTTTATAAATAATAAGATAATATAGAAAAAACCTGGAGTAGCGGTTTAAAAAAAAAAATTAGAAAAAAAATGGACAATAAAATAACGATATGCGACCCCGACGAAGAAGAGGAAATAGAAAATGATATATTGCGTGATATGGAGCCAGTTATGTGGATCAATGACGATCCGAACTACGATTTGGACGAGATTAACACGTTTTTTCACAGAGTTGACTCAGATCAAATCATATACGAGGAGAAGAAGAAAAGGTGCAAATTTATCGGCAAATACGTCATGGGCGACGTTCTCGGCGAGGGTAGTTACGGAAAAGTGAAGGAGGTTCTAGATTCGGAAACGCTCTGTCGACGAGCAGTCAAAATACTAAAGAAACGGAAACTTCGGAGGATACCGAACGGGGAACAAAACGTTCAACGGTGTGTGTTCGACGATTTTATGATTTTTGTTTTTGCAATATATGTAACACAAATGTTTCTCATGTGAATTTCTATTTTATATACACACACGCTGTATATATTTATTTATATTTATACTCACTGTATCTATTGTACATGTATGTATATAAATAGATGAAAGTCATTATTATCTTCCCACACACACATATAAATCGCACCAACTAATGCTTTGTATTTATGTGTTCACAGGGAAATAAAATTATTAAGAATATTGAAACATAAGAATGTAATAAATCTCGTGGATGTTTTATGTAGTGACGAGAAAGAGAAGATGTATTTAGTTATGGAATTCTGTGTTTGTGGGTTACAGGTAAATTTTGACAAACACACATGTATACTTGGTTCTTCAGAATTTCATACACACATACATATGTTTATCAACTATCTCTACAACTAAACTTGTTATCAACTGTCCTTAAGAAAACTGCTTTTATGAGGTATATTCTGTTACAAAATAACACTGAAAAACATGTGGTGCTATCGAAAAAATTTCAAGAACATGTTGATATTTCAAAAAATAACAGACAGAAAAGAAGTAAACTTCTCTTCTATGAAATGCAACATATTTCATATAAAACAGTTTTCACTAAATCAATTTTATAACAAATAGTTTAGATGATCAGTTGTTATTGACTTATTCCATAATAATCAAAATGTTTTAAAATTAACATTTTTATATTGTTGTTTATATTGTTGTTTATATTGTTGTTTCATTACACACAAAGAAAATCATGCTACAAAGTACAATTGAAGTTTTACAATTGACATCTGTGCAATGGCCTGCATGAATTAACAACAATTAGATTTCTATTTATTAGATTCTTTACAGGACATGTTGGAAAGCACACCGGCCAAGAAGCTTCCGCTCTGGCAGGCGCACGATTATTTCTGCCAGTTGTTGGATGGTTTAGAGTATCTTTACAGCAAAGGAATAGTTCACAAGGATATAAAACCCGGCAACTTGTTACTAGCTCTAGATGGTACATTAAAGATTAGCGATTTTGGCGTCGCAGAGGTACACAAGCTCCACATCTATATATCTCTAATACTTTAAGAGCTTGCTCTAATTTATTCTCTATTTAAATATAATATCTACAAATACCGAGATCAGATTTTGATTTAATAAAACTGATACGAATGAACGCATCAAGTATACTTGTTTTCAAAATGAACAAACGTTGCACACTTTCGAAACGTTAGATATTTCATTTCTATTTTTTTTTTTTTTTGATTGTTTCTTGTTTATTGTGCCAGGCGTTAGACATGTTTTCCAAAGACGACACGTGTACAATAGGTCAGGGGTCGCCGGCGTTTCAACCACCAGAAATCGCGAACGGCTGCGAGAGTTTCTCAGGTTTTAAAGTAGACATATGGAGTAGCGGAGTTACATTGTAAGTAGGATGCGCGTAACCTTAGACGTGAGTTGTAAAAGGTAACGTGTTTTTGTAACAGGTACAACATAACAACAGGTCAATACCCCTTCGAGGGCGATAATATATATAAGTTGTATGAGAACATTGGAAGGGGTGAATATAGTATACCGAACGAAGTAGAAGATCCCCTGAAATCGCTCATACAGGGAATGTTGCAGAAGGACGCGGATAAAAGATTCACATTGCAACAGGTTAAGAGACACGCCTGGACCGTTTGCAAGCACCCCAGAACGCAAAAGGAGGTGCCCATACCGCCCCTGAAAAGCAACTCGTGCCACAGTATGACCGTTTTACCATACCTGTTGGAGTATCATTACGGGAGCGACGATGACGACCCTGTTTATTATACGGAACATCAACTAAACGGTACGAACTTTGATGTGATTTCATTATAAATTTGCTAAATAAATTAACATAAAAAAAAAAAAACTGGCCACAAGCAGAATTCCCGAAAGCCAAACAATGCGGCTTTGTTTACAAAAAAAGAAAAAAGACTGTTATTCTTTTGTTCGGAGCATTGTAATGCGTAATCGCTTTCTTTTGTAGAGGAGAGAAGACTTCAAGAGTTAGATCATATCAGCGAGGATCAGAAAACCATGTGTAACAGCCATCATATCAAACCGAACGCGAACAGTCAGAACAAACGGAGATGGCGCAAACCAATCTCGTGCATAAGTATGAAGAGATTTCCGTCTTGTAAACCGTCGTGATTCCGACGATCGTGTCACGTGTTTCTTCGCTTGTATATTGCTGACCGAGTCGGTCGCTATAAAAGCTTATCCGTGTCCAAGACCGAAAGCTTGATAATACGCGCGCTATGTGAGCGTACGTTACACGTTATGCGATTCAGCGTGTAACACAGCACGAATAGAACGTAACGCTTTTGAGGTGTCGCTAAAAAAAAAAAAAAAAAAAAAAAAAAAAAAAAAAAGTTTGTGATATTAAGATTAAATAGCATAGAGATAACAATTCACGACAACCTTATTCGTCATACGATATACTACGAAACGTCTGTTCAAATTTACATTTATCTTTCGGTGCCATATTGATAGCGCGATTAATAAACATGTTAATCGTAAAATAATTCTCTCGTTTTATTTTTATTTGAACTGTGTGTGTGTATGACCGCGAGGAAACCGACGAAAAGATGTATGCAACATCACGCTATAAAACCAAATTTATATATAATCTAAACTAAAGAAATAAAGTTATGAATATATTAGAAAATATTTTTAAAATAAAAAAAATATATAAAGGAGGATAAAATCTGTGACTAGTAATAAACTAGCAATTTTCTAGAGAATCGTATACATATTAATCGACACGTAAAAAGTTTCAGAATCACACCAAAGATACATTGCGAAATAAAATATCTCAAACTGATATTTTTTTGCGTTTTTCACAAGGTGCCTAAGGACTTGCCGAAAGAATTCAAGCTTACATCTCACACAATCAACGCAAAGTGACCGCGTGTTTGTATTTTCGCGTTTAAGAATTTTCAGTGATTTATTTTGTCAATCATTTGATCGAGTGAAGAAAATGTGGATCAGTTACGAAGTCATCGGTGTCTATTGACGGAAAAGCGGCTACGAATAAAGCGAAAGTCGAACTAACTGTTATAACGCGCCAGGTTGTATCGTTTTCTACATTCTTGTTTCTATTAAGCCACTTCTTGCTAACACACGCGGTTGTTTGCGCGTAAATTTTTGCTTTGCAGATCATAAAATACCGGAAAGGACACCGTGGGACACTTGCCAGACTACTGAGAGAGAATCGAAAAAATACTCGAAAAAATGACCTGATGTATCTCGGAAAACATTAATAAATAACATTTAGAAAAATGTAATCAAGCTTCTCACAGATTTCCTGATTGTTTTTTCCTGCGCACTTTCTTTTTAACGGACTAATCCGATAAAATTATACATACATTTCAGGTAAATTAAAAGGTCGATTTGAACCAAAATTTTCCCGTCCTTTAAAGGTTAAAAACAAATTTATGCACATAAAAGAAACGTCTAAAAATTGAGAAGTACAGGACAGTGTATGGTGCAAAGGTAATCTGTTTTTGCATCTGTAAATGAAAATCTTATATTATCACTACACCAATTATTATTTAATAGCTTCACTCATATATATTCCAATCTCGTAATGTATATATTGTACTTTATATTACAAACAAGTGTTTTCTTTTTTTTGCTGAAACTACACTAAATTTAATTCGTTAATTTACTCTTCTTACAAGTTGTCACGTTTCAATATGATAACCTCACAAGACTCTACATGTGATCTTGCTTAAAATAATGTACAATATAACAATGAAATTTAATTGCAATTTTTGCGAACATATCAAAGTTGAGTCTAAAATTTTCACGAAGCTCTTTTGGGAGACAATAAATTTGGAAGAATAAAGCAATCCGATCTCAAAAGCAAGAGATTCCTGAGATTTTTGTCAAAAAAAAGTAATATTAATTCCCAGCCCATTTCTGTAACTTGTAACAATTTTGTTATCGCATCGTTGCGCAGCAATATTTTGTCCGCGCAACGATTCACACGTAATGCACGCGTTAGAAATTACAGAATAGACTGATGATCTCGAGCTGTGATTGAGAGAAAGAAGGTATAGTTTTTCTTCCATATTTATAATAATAATAAAAGATGACGATTATATAATCTTAAATGTACAAATAAGTTATTAAGTGTAGTCTACATATATAGTAGCTCCTTCTTAAATCAAAAATTTCCAATCTGCTACACACGTTCGTCGCCATATCCCATCGATATAAAAAAGTAATGTCGTAAATAGGCGTGTTCACATTTATTATGCTTTTTTTCTCGAAAATACAGTTCGGTCGATACAATTGGTCTGGAGTTTGGGCGCAGGAAGAAAGCGCCCGGATTCACCTTTCAATTTTCGATTTCAAGCTTCGGTCCCAAAAAATCTCCGAGTTTAAGAGGAGCTACTTCAATACAATTTTCAGTAAAGTTTAAGTGTAGTCACCGCTTTGTTTTTATTCCTAGTGCCATAAATCGGTAAAACGCATAATGAACTAATGTCAAGGCAATCAAGTTATGTCGATATTGATGTGTCTGTGAGTTTTATTTCAATTATATTTTCGATTTTTTTTTGTGATGTTTCATTCCGCACACACAGCGTTTTGCACAGTGTTTCTTTTGTTTCATGACTGATTACCGTCTAATATAGCGACTGCGCGTTAGAGGACCGTGGCCGTTTGATCTTTTCCAAGTTCTTGATTACAAGATCGTGAAGCGAACAATAGCGATTGCGAACCTCGCACATGACAAGCCATAAGCTTACGTATTCTTTCTCATCAAGTTCCTGAATGGCCCTTCTATAATCGAGAATGTGTGGATATTTAGCGACTTTGCTTACAATCTTCCCTCTTGAAATGAAGTACCTACGACAATAAAACGAAAGATGGATTCTCTTCTTTTCGTTGCGCCTGTAAAAAAAAAAAAAAAAAAAAAAAAAAAAAAAAAAAAAAAAAAAAAAAAAAAACTGATAAAGAAGCATCCGTTCGCGGAGTTTTCCGTTTTATACTACCTAGAAATTTGATCGAAAAATGCAGCAGCTTCGCTCTCAACTGATTGGATTTCGGACAACGTATCTTCTTGAATAGACACTCCAAAGTTGTTTCCATCCTCGATTTTTGGGATCAAAAAAGAGATCCACATTTTTAGCTGAAAAAAAAATCACTGACGCGTTAAAAATCAATGACACACAAATTTTCTGCACTTGTTCAGAAAATTGTGTATCGCGCACGTTTAAATGTGTGCTCACCAAGTTGGAATCTTCCAGGAGTTCTCTAATGTAGGGTTTAACTATGTGAATCAGGTCACATAATTTTTTGTTGCAAGGTACCGGACCGTTTGGAAGTACCATAACTTTGGTTCCGCTGGTTTCATCGCTATTATTGTCCACTTTGAGCTTTTTTGTGGCAGGACCATCTTCGGAATGATTAATAATTATGGGGTCTGGAATGGGTACATTCAACTCCTGATGTACGTCTGACAATTTGCGATTACAGAATCCCGGTGTTTCTAGCAATTCGTTTAATTTGACTATTTTCTCAGGAAATCCCTCTACCAACAGTTCCTCTGCCTTAAATGACAAACACGTAAATAACAACATACAAAATATAATACAGAGAGCTTACTCTGTGATAATGTACAGAACAAGCTACTATTCAATAAGATATAAAGAGCATATACAAACATAAGGGAAGAGAGAGCAACCAATTACCTTTGTTTTGAGAGAATCCTTGTATTCTTGAACCTGTAAAATAATCTTAAAAAATATATCACTTTGATAACAATGTGTAAATAAGTATTTAAATAAGTACTTGAAGAATTAATTTGAAGTAATACACACATGAATATATGTAAAATATAAGCATAACATGAAAATATAAATGAGCAATGAAATAACTTGAAACAAAATAATATACAAGTGTTGCAATTCAGTCCAACTTGGATACCTTATTTTCTGTGAAACCATTTGGGAATAAATTACTTGAGCCATGGCTTGGATTACCGGGTAGTGTGGAAAACATTTACACAAAAGATGGAAGGCAATAAGGGAACATACAATGGGAGATTGTTAACAATTGTGAGAACTTTAAGGCAAGAATTTGGGTTTTACAAATCTTAATCTCACATAACAGAATGTAATCACAAGAGATTGATGACAGAGATTGTTCAATTGTTTGTTTTCAAAAAGTATGTTTTGTATTTCAGACTGTATGCACAATGACACACGTATAATAGTATTTTAATTATTTAGTTTAGACTGTATTTGAGAAGCAATAATAATTCCTGAAGTGATGACAGTTAAACTTGAGAAGCAACTGATGTCACACATATAAATAATACCAGTATAAAAAAAAAAAAAAAAAAAAAAAAAAAAAAAAAAAAAAAAAAAAAAAAACAAGCTGTAACACTTCCTGTTATAAACTACTATCAGTGCAGTGTATGAAAGAAAACTCCTGTATCATCAGCATTACTGTATCATGTTTCTCCTTCAGTTTCTAGAAATTTGAGGTTTGGCAGGGATACAAGCTCATCAAAAATTCTTTATCAATTATTCCTTGTCGTTATCAATTATCAGTATTACCTCCCCCATAAGTACCAATGCCATCGAGATTATTAGATCTTTCTTTAGAGAAGAGGAAAATGAGGCTACGTTTGCAACGGAAAAAACTTCAAAACGTATGGTGTTTTTTTCACCTGCATTCGATACTCGCGACAATTTCAAGTACGTGGACAGAAGAAACAGAAGGGAATTCGGGCGCGACAGGGGAAGCAAAGGTGGCGGTAAACTCTCGGTCGCGGGGATCCTCGCGACCGATGAACGCGCACATCACTGTGCTCGCGTAAATACCGGTGGTTAACCTTAAACCACATCGTTCGGGCCACCTTCGGTCGAATTGTCTCGGTCCGATTCCCCACGTGTCGGCAACGCGAAAATCGGCAAACGAGGACGAAATCGAGATGATTTCTTACCTTTCTCACGGTAGCATCCTCCATTATAAGTTTCGTGGGAAAAAGAGATAGCTATTTCTAAATTGCACAGCGAACAATCCGTGTTTCCCTTTGTTAAAAACGTGCAACTCTCGCTCTGCGCGCAACTCCAAACAGGAAGTCGCGCTACCATCGTGTTGTGTACGTACTACTACGTTGTCAAGCGAGGTACTTCGCGTCCCCGGTAGACCCGTCGATTTCGTCCGCGCTTTCGGCGATTTATCGTCGTTTAAAATTCGACGCACGTATTTACGCACGCGGCGATACGAGAAAGAGACGAGCGCGCGATAATACGGTGATACGCGCCGAAACGGACGAACTCGACGAAACTTTGCGTCGCGACGCATGCGCACGATCGCGAGCTCGCGGATCGATTCTTCTTTTAATAAAATGTGAATCACAACACACGCTCGCAATTCCGAGGATTTCGCACGCGCAATCATACAATTTATTTTTTATTTTTTGTTTCTTGCGATCTCTCTGTGCTTCTCACACCGTATTGTATATTGTTTTTACACTCAAGTTACAATATTGATAAACATCAGATCTTTCTTTTTTTTAAAAAAAAAAGAAATTTTATTATATGTACAAAAAGCAAAAAAAGATGTATCTAACGTATCACACACATACACACGCGCAAAGGCATATGAGAATTTAATTAAAAATTGCAACATTCTAAAATAATCAATGTCACGCCGAGAATTGCTTTCAGAGATTTAAATTGAGGATTGCGTGTGCCACGCACACAAATAAACAATAATAATGTAAACTCTCTCACTGGTTTTTATATTTCATCGTTTTTTTCGACATCATGACAATTTTTTTTTCCTCACTTTCTTTCGCTCGAAGAGCATTTAACGAAAAACAAATTGTTAAAAAATACAGATTATTTTAAAAAGGATTCGAGAGTCTCGAGCTGATGATTGATCACTTTGTATATTGTAATTTTTAAACAATGTCTATATGCTAGAGCAATAAAAGCGATTTTTTTTTTTTTTTTCTACGCGAACGCATCGATAAAGAGGCGATTGAGCCTTTTATCGCGGCGCTTGTATTATCGTCCAATTGTTAATTACAAAAAGAAACACAGTTAATCGACAGTATTTAATGAGAATAACTAATTATAATAATAATAATATTAATTATTATAATAATTGCGATAGATTTTTCTTTGTATAAATATATATTAAACAGGGCTAGGTGAGCTTCTTGGCTTTCTGGTAAAGTGTATCGACAACCTTTCCCATGCTGTGTATCGTGTCTAGTGCGATTTCGTAAGTTTTGTCGCGCGGCGTGTCCTCGAAGACGATCAGAACACCTTCCCCTTGATCGAGAACTCCTCGCAGCTTCTTGTCCAGAATCATTTGCGACAGTTTCTTTTCTACTTGAGCCAACGGCAGGGATATGCACGAGGCAATGTGACTTACCTGCGTCAAAATGCGCAAGAATTATCAAAAACTGTTTTTTTTTTTTATTTAACACGTGTTTCCACGTGGAACGCAATTTGTTGCTCATTCGTTGCAGAGTTTGTTTTTCAATAACACGTTCACATAAATACCTGGACTCGGGAGTAAGGTTCGACTAAACGGCACAAATTTTGTTCCAACATCGCGTCGTAGAGAGAACCGAGATGCGCGCGTACGATCACGTCGTCTTCCAATTCTTGCCGATATTGCTTGACCGCCTTCTGAAAGTCCGCTAGCGATCGCCGATGGCTAGCCTCTGCTACAGCCCGCATAGCGTCCAGATCCAATCCCGCGTATTTCACCGCCAATTTACCCGACATGATAGCTTGAACGTCCTCCGGTGTGCGTAACATGATTTTTGACAGCAACATGTACTTGAGCGCCGTCAACGCCTTGGGGCTTTCAACACTGTCGTACCTACAAAAAAAACAAGAAACGAACGAAAACGAGAGAGAGAGAGAGGTGTAGCAAATTCTTCACGTTTAAAATATGCAATTTATAATATCGATTGTATGCGAAGTATATACCCTTCAAATGCTTCGTAAAAGTAAGAATAAGCAGTCTTGAAATCTCGTTCATCCGCTGCGTGCAGTATTCCCGATTGTAAGTCTAAAGCAGCCTGCATCTTAGGTGGACAGTAAATTGCATTGGCAGTTGTTCTGGCACTGGTGAGCGCCGCTCTCGCCTTAGCTAAATTGCTCAATGCGTGATATGTCTTGCTTTCCAGTAACTGAACTTCCACCAACAGCTGCTTGTCATCGAGTTTTTTGAGTTCTTTGAGGAGAGCGGAGCCCAATTGCAATGCTTCACTAAACATACCGGTGTCGAAGTAGAGAGCTATTAAGCGAGCTTCTAAAGACTGTCTTAAAAATGTTCTACGTTCTTCCTTGGCCCATTCTATGCATTCTTTACACAATTGCACCTAGACACACAACACACATACAATTACATCATTGTTGTTTTCATTACATAGTTGACATGTGAAAGCAAAATCCTGTCTACAACTTGTTCTTGTCAACATCCACATCTGTATGATCCCCTTAAAGGGGATTAGAACAACAAAACTCACCTCAATACCAATACCAGCCTCCAGATCCAGAAAGAAGTCAACTAAGGATCGCACAAGCTTAGCAGCCTTTGCTTTGCTGATGAGGCTTAGAAAGGGTCTTGTGGCTTTTATCAATTCGGCCAGTTCTTTTGCCTTGCCCTCCTTCTTGTAGAGCTCGCCCAGGTGCAGAATACCCTGTTCCTTGACGCGGATGTTGTCCTCGTCATCGTCGCCGATGCTGGGGTCGGAGACGATCTCGTTCAGCAGCGAGATGCCCTCGCTCCGGTTCGTCACGGAAACGGCCTGAGCTCTCTCGAACAGCATCGCACCAGCCATTTCGGATGATCGTTCGTATACTCCGTAGGAGTGTTCGATCGTCAAAAACGCGCGTTATCGTTTACCTGAGCTGTTCTGGCGTGGCTGGAAAAAAAAATATGTCGCGGGTGCCACGGGGAAAAACAAGAACGATCACCGTTGTTTCTTTTTACGTCGATTTCGCAATGTCTGTTTGCCCGGTCGCGATTTCACTTTCTTCACAGACGTTTGTGCGTACACTCGCTCGCTCTTTTTTAATCGCGCTCTTTCTATATTGTTATTTCTCGCAGCGCTTGCCAGATCGCCGAAACTGCAAAACTCATGTCATGCAGCTACGTGAGTCAAACGAGTTACTCGTGTCAGGGTTGCCGGAATCGGGGGTTCTTATTGCGCGTGCACATTGCCCGCACGGAAAAAGGCTTGTATTCACGCGGAAGTATATATCGCGCGCGCGCGTCGATTATCGATATTTCGATTGTCAAGAAGAGACTTGCGAACAACAATATTTATTAAATATTTATTAAGTTATTAAACATATGTTTCATCTCGAAGAATTCTCGCCCTTAGTGTTATCAGAATAAAGTTAAAATACCATAGAAAATTATTATTTCTTGTCAGTTGTTTTGTGCAAAATAAACAAATTACTTTGTTCTTTTGCGCGAGATATTCGCGCGCCGCGCCGTTCGTTCGATCGAATGCGATTGGTCGCGATCGCGCAAAGTTCTTTTTTGCGAACGCAACTTGCGAACAAATTCGTCCATTTGCAGATCTGGTTTTACGCTCCCGTCTCTGTTGGATCACGTGGACAGAAACTGTGCGTGGTGTGTTGTGTATCGCGGGTGTGAGCGAAGAGTAAATTCGACTTTTCGACTCTTTTTCCGCGGTGTGCGATCGAGCGTAGAATCGGAAGCGGGTTTATGACGACACGCGTGTGACAATGGCACCGACTATTCAGACCAACGGCAATCAAGCCGATCGGGATAAACGAGCGGTCAGACCGGCGGAAAAGAGGTGACGAGCGAGGAGGTTACGCTCGCGACTTAAATCCAAACAAACCAAGACTCTGATTTGATTTTTGTAATTCTCTTTGCAGATCTGAACTCATATGCAGAGTTAAATATTGCAACACGCTGCCGGACATCCCGTTCGATCCGAAATTCATAACTTATCCGTTCGAGCCAACCAGGTGTGTAGATCGCGTGTAGAGATTGAAACTGTGGCATATGCGCTTTGTCCTCTCGTTAACAATTGCCGCTTATTTTCGCGACGCAGGTTCATTCAGTACAATCCTACCTCGTTAGAACGCAATTACAAGTACGAGGTTCTGACGGAACACGACTTGGGTGTTGAAATTGATTTGATAAACAAGGACACGTACGCGGGAGATCCGAACGCGCAACTGGATCCGGCTGATGAGAAATTACTCGAGGAAGACGTTCTAACTCCCCAAGACTCGAAACGTTCCAGACACCATGCCAGAAGTGTCTCTTGGTTGAGACGTACAGAATACATCTCCACAGAAAGCACCAGATTTCAACCGCAAACAGCAGACAAGGTTGAGGCTAAAGTCGGTTACAGTATCAAGAAAAATTTCAAGGTATGATGTGATATGTGCTTTGAATTTGTACAGTATTGTTTGTTTGTTTTCTTTTTTTGTATCTTTGAATGCAAAATATAATATTGTTTTTCTTTTATCAGGAGGAGACTCTGTATATGGACCGTGAGAGTCAAATAAAAGCTATAGAGAAGACTTTCGAAGACAATAAGAAACCAATTGAGAGGCACTACAGCAAACCAAATGTGGTACCCTTGGAGATATTGCCAGTGTACCCAGACTTCAAGGTAACACAGTTGCAACAATTACTACAATGTCAATTCTATCAGTTTTTTTTTCATTATATTATCTGTTTCAATGTTTAGTTGTGGAAATATCCTTGTGCCCAAGTTATATTCGACTCTGATCCCGCGCCAACTGGCCGATCAGTGCCCGCACAAATCGAGGAAATGTCACAAGCCATGATAAGGCAAGTTCTCTTTTTTTTTGCAATAACTTTACAAGAGAGCAAAAAACTCGAGTAGCATTGAGAAAAATTTGAGATTCGTTGTGAAAACGAATGTTCTTTGCCGCAGAGGTGTTATGGACGAGAGTGGGGAACAGTTCGTGGCGTATTTCCTACCTCTGGAGGAAACGTTGGAGAAGCGTCGACGGGACTTCACCGCTAACATTGAGTACGCGGACGACGACGAATACGAGTACAAAATGGCGAGGGAATACAATTGGAACGTCAAGAGCAAAGCCTCTAAGGGTTACGAGGAGAATTATTTCCTGGTGATCAGACAGGATGGGGTACGTACGAGCGTGTTACTCGCTTGATTAATTAATTCCGTGAGTGTTCGCGTTAATTGATGAATATTTCAGGTGTATTATAACGAGCTGGAGACGCGCGTGCGGCTGAGCAAACGGCGACAGAAAGCCGGACAGCAGCCGAATAACACGCGCTTGATCGTTCGTCATCGACCTCTAAACGCCAACGAGTTCAGAATGCAGAGATATCGAGAGAAGCAGTTGGAACCGCCCGGAGAGGAAGACGAGGACGAAGAGGAGGAGGAAGAAGAACAGGACGAACCTCAGCAGGAAGCGGAGAAAAACGACGAGAAAGGTTTGGCTCAAAGATTCGCTTTTGTCGCGGTTCAACGATTTTTGCTGATAATTTTCTCTCTTTGCAAAATCCAAAACAAATTTTTTCCCGCAGGTTCCGAGGCGGAAAACGAGGAAGGATCGCGCGCCTCATCGAGAGCGTCTTCGCGGGCGTCCAGCAGAAAGTCACGATCGAAGTCGCGATCGCGCTCCAAGTCAGGCTCGAGATCAAAGTCGCGCTCGCGATCGAAATCCCGATCGCAGTCCCGATCGCGCTCACGTTCTCAGTCGCGATCGCCGTCGAAGTCGCGCAGCAAGTCGCGATCCGGCAGTCCCCGGTCGAGGAACTCGTCGAAATCCCGATCGAGATCCGCGTCGAGATCGCGTTCCGGCACACCTGCCAAATCGCCGTCCAGATCTCGCTCGAGCTCGCGTTCCAAGTCAAAGTCGCGGTCGCGGTCGAGATCCGCTTCCGGTAGCGAAAGCGGTTCCGGGAGCGCGAGCGGCGAAAGCGGTTCGGAAAGCGAGTGAATCCAAGATCGGTAACCATCGTATCTTGTTTTTGTCAAACACTTGCAACCGCAAGATAAAAAGTTCTATACGCCGCCGCTGTATCGACTCGGTGGCTTCTAAACAACAGGTTAGGTTATGTTGGCAACAGTACGCTTGCCAACTGTTTATCTTTCAGACCGGTTGCGCTATTTTTATTCAGAAAACATCGTTCGAACGAACATTTTTCCCATGTGATTATTGTTTTGTAAAAATTCCAACGAAGATGAATTGCATATATTGTAGGTTAGGTGTACACACCGGCATAAATTTTCGAACTTATTCTCTGATGACACGTGAGTAAATATTAAACATACCGACTTGTACAAGTGCTGTGCGAATGTCAAAGAAATAAATTCATAAAAAACACACA